>CM046378.1:240505-318078 GCA_025413485.1 Ficus microcarpa | reverse complement strand
GGCTCCGGTTTACATAGCATTCTTGCGGTTCATGGGGGATGATAACGAGGCAAAGAATTACAGCTACAGTCTTGAAGTGGGTGGTAATGGGAGGAAGATGATATGGCAGGGGGTTCCAAGAAGCATCAGAGACAGCCACCGGAAAGTTCGTGATAGTTTTGACGGTCTAATCATCCAACGGAATATGGCTCTCTTCTTTTCTGGGGGAGACCGGAAAGAATTGAAACTTAGGGTAACTGGTAGGATTTGGAAAGAACAGTAGTAACTGGAATTTCTCTTTTCAGCTTTCGCTTCAAAATGTAGTAGTTTCATATTTAGTTAGGACTTAGGAGGCAAGTCTATTTGTTGGCTCAAAGTCTTTCTTTCTTTCTAGTCATGCAATTTTTAATTTTTTTTGGGAATGTAGGAAGGAAGCAATGTCTCTTTGCTTGTCTATCTAGTACTATTACCATATATGGGGGAAAGGCAATCCGTCTTTTACTATAATCTTATGATCCATATATCTACATGTTATATGCAGATTTCAGTGTTTGTAAAATGATGATGGTAAATTGTTTTAAATTGCTTTCATCGTCAAAGTCGGTTGGCATTCAATGATTTTCCGCAATTCATCAATCCAATCATTATATTAATTGTCTATTAATTGTCAAATATATTCATTCATGGGTTTTGTCTCACATTAGACATCCTGAGTAAAATGCCCTTGTAATTTTGTTAATTAAGTTAATGAACTAAGTAATTGATTCTAATGTAATATTTTTGTTTATTAGTCGCCAAATATATTCATATATGGGTTTTGTCTCACGTTTAACATCCTGAGCAAAAATGCACTTGTAATTTTGTTAAATAAGTTAATGTAATGATTAATTGATTCTAATGTATTAACAACTATAAATGGTATGATGTTACACGGATCTAACTAAATATACATATAAATTAACTTGTAATTACACGTAATAAAATATTACATCTGTTGTATGACGGATTTGTTCGGTTACTTATCCTTCTGGATAAGTTACGCATCCTTATGTATATACATTATAAGCACGTGTGTTATATATGATTTTTTTTTTTAATGGTAAAAAGGAACTTTAAATAAGGATGTATTTGAGGAAAAAAATCATTTTGATATATATAAATTAAAATAAAAAGTCCTTTGTTAATATATAGTTGAAAAACAAAATTAAAACAAAGTAAATAAATTATAATGAGAAAAATAGAAGGAAAAAGTGAGGTTACATTAAAAAATAATTATTTAAAGAGGAGTAAACATAAAGGAGAAAGTGTAAGGTTTTAGGAAAAAGAACAGAAATTAAAAATTAAAAAAAAAAAATATGATCAATACTAAATGGACAAAATGTTTGAATAACAAGCAAACGAAATAATTACATACAAAGTTAACTAAAATATATGAGAAAGAAAAGAGTGTTTAAATAAAGACACATTTATCAAAGAAATTTAATAGGACATTTAGAAAAATTGACTGGAAAATATTTGAAGAAAATTATTTTATTATAAAAATATTTTTTTTATACAGATTTACAATAAAAAGTACATAATATTTTAAAGAAAAGTAAACAAAAAAAAAAGGAAAAGAAAAAAAAAGTGCAAAAACAAAGAAAAAGCAAAACCCAAAAAAAAAAAAAAAACGGCTTGTTTTGAAGATTGGTGAATAGTAAGAAGTATTGACACTTCTTATATATATTGTTAGATGAGATATGTGAAAATGATACATTTAATATATATTTTTTAGTTAAAATGATACTAAACTCTTATTTAAGTTGTAAAAGGACTATATATATTATAAATATTTAAGGAAAAAGTATTTAAATGACATAAATTTAAATACCATTGTACCAACATGACATAAAATAATAACATTAGACTAATATAACACAAAGTTAAACTAAAGTAAACTAAATTTTGTGTTATATTGGTCAAGATGGATGAGTTTATATTATGTTGGTCAATAGATGAAAAAAAAAAAGTTATTATTTAAGTAATTTTCTCTATATTTAAAGGTATTCATCAATTTTGAACCAAAGTTACTAAAATCCCCCTTTAAAATAATAATTGGGACACCTGCTTTCATCTTGAAATTTGTACTAACTTTGAATCATTTTTTTTTTTTTTTACACAAATATCATATTTAGGCTCTGTTTGATAAATTAGTTGGAAATAAAAATTTTAAATTGGAGTTGGTTGACTTTTCAAAAACTAGTTATGATTTTTGTTAATTTTTCAGAAAAAGACAAAAAAATTGATATGAAAAAGTACAATTTAGTTGGAGTTAAACTTAAACCCCAAACAAATCATTAATTGATGTGTTAATGAAATTTATACTTACTTTGAATTTTCTTTTTTTTTTTTTTTGGTTTACAAATAGGATATTTAATTGATGTGTTAATTTTTATAATAAAATAATGATAATTTGTAATTGGTGCAAAAAAATTGAGAATAAAATTGTGGAAAGGATTCTGGTAGAGACCCTTTAAGGGTACCTACGAAGAGAGAGAGAAACTCGCCAGCGGCCGGCCGGCCGGGGCTAGGGCCGGTGGTGAGGAGACCGGAGGTGGGTCGCCAGCGTCAGGGGTGAGTCGTCGGAGACGGTCGCCGGCGACAGAGAAGATAAGGGTGGGAAAGTTTATATGAGGTCAGGTGTATGGTAACCATGGTATACCAACAACCTTTCAACTGTTCGATTAAATTTCAACGGTCCAAAAAAAAACTTTATCGGTAGAGACCCTCAAAGGGTCTCTACTAAAACCCTTCCCTAAAATTGTTGTCAAATTTTCTTTTCTTGTCTTTAATATTTGTTGGAAAAATCGGATCCGGTATTGGAGTTACGGCGCAGCGGAAGTTTTAAAAATTTTATGCCGTTTCCGGAATAGAAGCTCATGATGCATATAATAATAAATTAATTCATGATCAAGCATACCTTATTTCTTGGATTCCGGAATTGCTAGAGCGTTTGACCAACGTGTTTTTTCTACTATTCTCGAGTTCCACATCTCAGAGTGTGTGTGGGCACAAGTTCTATGAATCCAAGCGACCGGTAATACTTTCCGAAGTTTAGATCCCTCCTTCTCAATTCCGATGATCCTCGTTGAGAATTTGATCCAACTTCTTTCTTCAAAACTACAAAATAAGAACCGGTTAACCTCCTATGAAAAATTATCACTCAGTTTAACTTTCTCGCAGTTTTGATTTAATGGAATTTTCTTTCTTTTTCTCTCTCACAAGAAAGCCGAATTTTTGATGTGGAAGAGCACAAATTTTTTTTTATTATTAAAAAACGTTTTTCCCCTTTAAGAAAATCAAAAATTGGTTTTTCAAGAACTCCTAGCCTTTATATAATATTCCAATCCTTTTCAAAATTTATCTCCTTCTTGAAAAATAATTAATAATTATTTTTCCAGATAAATCTTGAACCAAAAGATCATTCAACTTTAGGGCTAGATTCATTGAATATAAAAACAATTTTCAAGAGGAAATCCCCTTTAAAAATTCGGCCACAAAGTGAGAGAAATCTTGATTGGTGGTTTAAATTTTAAATCAAGAATCTAGACTAGTTAAAAGATCATAGTCCTATCTAGATTCAAACTTCTTTTAAACCTTTTCGAATTTAAATAGGATTCACATATTTGAATAAATATTTTCCATAAACATTATCCATATTAATTAATTTAAATTAATGAAATATTTCAAATTTTCTTTCCTACAAAAAACCATGCACCTCTTTAATTAGGAAAGAAAAATTCATAAAATAATCTCCATTATTTAAACCAATTAATAATTAAATGTTAGGAATATATTTAAATAATTTTGAAACAAAATTTTCTTTCCTTCATACAATTAAAAAACGTGCACCACTTTTAATTAGGAGAGAAAAATTTTGTTTTCCAAAATTCAAACACAATCTTATTTGCAAAATTCAAATTAACCAATCACATGTTGACAAATCATTTGTCTACAAATTTCACATGTCCAATCCTTTCTGGATTGCATGTTAGAGAGTATCATGTCTTAATAGACATTACAAAATTCCATTTACAATTAACCGATCTCATTAGAAACAAATCCCGAGACGCTTCGTGGAATTATATGAGCTAATAGAGGGGCCCGATAGAAATATGTAAAGAGGCTCCTATAATTATGAAAAATTAATTCCAGATTAATTATCCATCAATTATTAACTTCAAAACTATTCTACTAAAAGTTTGAAGCTGAACTCCTGTTTACATACCGTATTACGAAAGCTCTCTCACGTAGTGCTTCTTCCATGATTTATTCATCGCTTGCTTAATCCCCATATGTTATCCATGATTGAATTAAGGGCTTTTTCCGTTTTACCTTTTCAATCATTTTAACTTAAAGTTCCATTATTCTCCATTGAAAGAACCACCAATTGTAAAACCATACAATTGGTAAACCATCAGAGAACACAAAGTAAACCGATGGCCAAGATCTTGTTATACTATCTTTCAATCCCCGAATAATGCCTTTAAGTAGATAACATTTACTATCGTTAAGATAGCTATGGATTCCGTATCTATGAATCTTGATTTCTCCATCCATAAACCATGCACCCAAAACACAAGTATGTTGACCATGAATTAACAGTGTCTCACCTTTAGTGCATCAAAGTACATAAGTCATGGATGCGAACTCAAGTAATCATTTTAGGATTAAGATTAATGTAGGATGATAATCAAAGTATCATTGATTCTCATAAACGGAATTATTAAACCGAATCAATTAACACTTTAGGTCCAGTCCAATGTCATACATCAATACTGGTATACATTAAAGTTCTACTCGGAACCTATCCGATGGTCAAGACAAACCATCCCTCCAAGGAAGTAGACAAACTTTACAATCTTATCATGAATAAGATCCCCAAATCTTATTCCGTTGATTGCGGACTATTTATTTAGACTGTTATCGAATTACCACGTTTTTTATGCATACCCCGTATACATATGGTAATTCGATATATTACCAACAGCCTAGGAGTATTTTATGTTTGCTCAAAATAATCATACAATCAACAAATGAAAGTAAATAGGATACAACTTATTAAACATGAATAATTTCCTCTTATTTATATCAAAATGTCATATTTACAGAAAATCCTTAATATTGATTTTCTATCCTCATGGCACCTATAGATCCCAACAATATTTTGAATAGGACCTATCATTTTGCTCATTATAAACTCAAGAAAAATTTTCCATTTATTTGTAAAATGATTTAAAACTATGCCATTTCTGTCCTATAACTTCTGTTCACCTTTACCAAATTCTGCTTTTAATTTTTTTTATAGAGAAATTATAGCAAATAAATTATTAAATAAAAATTTTAAAAACGTCCAGGGTAAATACCATATTTATAATACAAATAAAAATTGGCACGTGCATCGAAAATTACATTAATCATTATCATTGTTCTAAGTCTCCAGAATTCTCTTTTAGAGCTTCACATGTCTTTAATGGTGATCAACTCTAGATCTCAAAACCTCTAATTGCTCTACTCTCTCTCTCTCTCTAAAATCTAAACAAATTTCGAGTTCTCTCTCTATAAAATCCAACCAAAATTTGAACTTCAAATCCCAAATATTCACTTACTAAAATGTAATGGAAACCAAAGTTCTTCCAAAATTCTTCTTAAAGTTTCTTATGTCTGTAATGATGATAGACTCTAGAACTCGATGCCTCAATATTTACTACTCTCTCTTTACTTTCGCTTTCTAAAATCTGAATGAAAGAACATACTTATAGCTTTTCATGTAGGGAAAAAAAGAAAAAAAAAAAAAAAAAAAGAAAAGAAAAGAACATACATAAAATTTTCATAGAAAAATCGGAAAAAAAAAAAAAAAAGGATCTGTGAATACTCATGAGCAAGAAAAAGAGAATAAATTGAGAATAAATAAATCAAAAGAAATATAAATTGAAAAATTGAGATAAAAGAAAAAATTGCTGTAGGAGACAATCTCAATTTGAAAGCTCCTCTAGCTCTTTTGTGATACCTCTTTTCATACATCTCATCAATATGAAGAAACAAAATTGCTTTGAGTCAGTCCACCGCCTTAAGTACTTTTATAGGATTGGAAAAATTATGTTTCACAAATTCCTCTACTTATGTGACGTAAGTAAGTTAACTTGCGCGGAAAGTTTCACCATATCTATCAACCTATCACATAAATTCAGGAATTAAGGTCAAACTTATCGCTCAGTCTTCTTACATCATTTAATACCATCATCTTGCTTCTTCCCCAAGTTCACCAATAAAAAAATCCCTAACATATAGAAAACAAAAAATAAAGATATACAATCGAACTATTATATGATCATCCATTCAAATCATAAAGAATAAATACCTAGAAACAATAAAAGAAGAACATACTAAAAATGAAATTACAGATGAAGATAAGGAAAAATTTAAAGCTCACAACATCATTGATTTTGAGTGAAAGGCAAGCGAGCAAATTAGTTGAACTTAGACTACAAATATATTTGTTGCTTCTTCTCATCGATATATAAAGAAATGAATAACGAACTTACTCGGGTGTCTTCGATTTTTGGGTAGCATTGATTTACTTGGGTGCATTCATTTCTTGGACCTCAAGTTTAGCTAATCAGCTTCTCTAAGAAACATGAATCAATGGGAAAATTCCACAGGCAATTTTGCCAATTAGAACTTAACAAGTCAAGCTTCGTAAATGCTTTAGAGGTTATCATCCTTAAAAATTATGATTAATGTCGTTTTGTCTTGTCTTAACCAAATAAGAAACCAAACAGGGACATAAACGGAAAAGAAATACCAAACACAGGCTTGCTTCAATGCCATTTGTCCACTCTTACTATACAAAACCAAACAGTTAATGAGGTAAGAACTATAAAATTATAGATGTGTAATTTATTTATTTTAAAACATAATTGCATGCTTCTCAGTAGATACTTATGTAACAGTAAAGAACTTTTGTCATTCTTATCATAAAACACATGAAGCTAAAAATATAGCAAAGTAAAAACAATAAAAGATAAGGGGCACAATTGGAAAAAAAAAAGTTACAACACAAATAAAAACAATAAATTGGTTACATGCTTCATTTAAAAAGAAATTGGTTATATGCTTGGAAAAAAAAATAATCACAGCTTCATCGCACTTTTATATATGTAGAGAAATTGGTTATTTATGAAATTTTTTTAAAAATAATTTTATTACAAAAATACTCGCAAATAAATTGTTTTTCTTAAGAATATTATAAATTGTTTATTTTTCCCAAAACATTTTATTGATAAGAATATTTTTAAGATACAATATCGTTTTTTCGAAGATAATTATTTACATCATAAATAAAATGTTTACAGTAAATATGCTACTTTCATTACTAAAATTTTTTTATACTTTCCTTTGAAAAAACGTTTATACTATTTTCTTTATTATTAGAGGTGTTTCGTCTATTTCCCTCTTTTTTCGTCTGCATCTAAATAGAGTTTGTAATCTTCCTATTCTGAAGCACTTGTAACATAAAGTCTTCATCTAAATGAAGCACTTGTAAAATTGGTTTAAAGGCTTCAACCAAAAACAAAATAATAATAATAATAAATATTTTAAATGAGTTTTAATTTGGTGAAACCCAAACTGCAAGATTTGACACCAAAGATTCTCAGGGTTACTTGTGAAACAACAACAGTCATTTGTGAACCAAAAATTGACCGACTCAAAACTGCAAATCCATTAACTGCATTTGGTCAAGTATGCATCCCATCCTTGGAGACGATATTCACGAGCTGCCTCGGCAGGGTTTTCTGCCTTTATGATTCCACGCCCCACAATAATGATGTCGCTGCCTCTATCATAGATGACCTAGAACACAAATTTGTACCACCATCAAAAAACGCTTTGAATCTCTCAAATTTGGAAACAAATGGAATAACGTGTACCTACATAAGCTACCAAAATTAGCGCAGGACACTTACAGAGTGTGGAGTGTTGTATAGTTGGCCAAGTGCATCCCCACCGACGACCTTTTGGACTCCTGGGGTTGCCTGAATGAAAGCTGGATTTATTGGTGCCCCTGGCCACGATGCTGGATTTACCGAAATGAAGCCTATGACAAAATCCAAATGGTCCTCGGCAATCTTCACAGCTGCAGCCGTATAGTCCCCCTTGGCAAGGTTTCCAGCTGAGCTCATTTCAGCAAGCAGCAATAGGCCCCTACCACGTAGCAAGCCCTGCATATTGTACAAAGTATACCAAACAGATTAAAGCTCGACTTATTTTTGAGACAGGAGGGAAATTCCATCGATATTGATTGATAATCATTCACACTTAAAATTCTATCTATGCAGATGCAGAGCGCAGACCTTTAATTTGAGTCCATCCACTATCCCTGGACCAGAGATTATGTGAGCATTAATGATATCTGCCCAATCCAATATGCGAAAGATACCTCTGCAAAATGAATCAACAGGACACCAAAGAATCCTCCCCTCAGGCAAGAGAAAAGAAAATCAAAATGAAAAAAAAAAAAAAACAAAACAAAACAAAAGAAAAAAAACAAAAACTGAACGAAAATCACGGGAAAGAAAGAATACAGGGAATCCAAGCTCACCCTTCATACTGCATAGTTACTGTGTTACCGATGTCTGCAAACTTACGATCCTCAAAGATTAAGAAATTATGTCTTTCTGCAATCTTCAATTGGATCAAGCAAATGTCAGCAGCTGTTACTTTCTAAACAAAAGTTCGCTAAGGATATGAAGAAGTTTCTTCTTACTTGAGCAAAATAAAAGTTAATTGCGTACTGCATAGCATTAGCAAAGGGGGCATTATGTTAGCTACGAATATAACATGAAAACATTTAAAAGAGTAGACTACTAAGTAGGCGCTGATCTGCATTCTGCACAAAGTGAAAACCAAACAAGACTGTCAAACGCGCATTAATCTATTACAAAAGAACTGCATCCCCTACACCTAATCCATTTTGAGTTTAGCAGGAAAAAAAAAAAAAAAGTTTCTGCTAAAAACACAGCACATTGAGTAAAATGTTAATGGGGAACTTACAGTATTTGAGAAATATCCAATGCGTAAAAAATTTAAAAAATAACAGATAAAAAAAAAAGACTAAAACCTGTAGTTTGGAAGAATAAAAAACGTATTCCGTATTCTTACTTAATATCATAAAGATTACACCAATAAATAAGAACTTCACTCCCTTGATATCCTAACTATCCTAATTATCCTAACTAACTTAAGAGAGAAAATTAGGAAAAACAACGTAACTATTCCAAGATATCACTCAGAATTTATTGAACAGAAAATGATAACTACACTAGCAACTTCCGACACTCTCCTCAAGTTGGAGCATAGATATCTATCATGCCCAACTTGCTTACAAGGAGATCAAAATTAGGTTTAAACAGTCCTTTAGTTAGGATATCTGCTGTTTGCCACATGGTAGGGACAAATGGCATGCAAATAACTCCTGCCTCCAATTTCTCCTTAATGAAGTGCTTGTCAATCTCCCCATGTTTGGTTCGGTCATGTTGCACGGGGTTGTGTGCAATACTTATTGCCGCTTTGTTGTCACAATACAGCTTCATTGGAGACTTTACTAGTTCCTCAATTCCTCCAATATTCGTTGTATCCACAGGATCTCACAAACTCCATTCGCCATTGCTCAATACTCGGCTTTTGCACTACTCTGGGTCTCCACATTCTGTTTCTTGCTCCTCCATGTAACAAGGTTTCCCCATACATATGTGCAATAACCAGTGGTAGATTTTCTATCTATCACAGAACCTACCCAATCCGCATCTGTGTAGACTTCAATTGACTTCTGTCCACCCTTCTTGAATAGCAACCCGTTTCCTAGAGAACTCTTCAAATATCTCAATATTTTGTACGTGGCATCGAGATGCTCCTTGTATGGGACGTGCATGAACTAACTCACTAAACTAACTGTGAAGCCGATGTCGGGTCTTGTATGTGACAAGTAAATCAATTTGCCTACCAGCCTTTGGTATTGGCCTACATCAACTGGGCCTCCCTGTTTGCTATCCCAAAGTTTTTTTTTAGGGTCAATCAGCATTTTAGTTGGCTTGCAACCACTCATCCTTGTCTCATTGAAAAGGTCTAGGATGTATTTTCGCTACGAGACCACAATACCTTCAACGTCCATTCCAAGAAAGTATTTGAGAGATCCTAGATCCTTAATTTTGAATTCTGACGCGAGACTAGCCTTCAACCGGTTCATTTCCTTTAAATCATTCCGGTGAGTATGATATCGTCCACGTAGACAATCAAAACCGTCACTCTCCCATCTCCTGAATGTTTGATAAACATGGTGTGATCAGTTTGAGCTTGATTGTAACCCTGTTTCTTCACTGACCGAGTGAACTTCTCAAGCCAAGCTCTCGGTGACTGTTTAAGACCGTAAGAGATTTCTTCAACTTACACACCTTTGATCCGAATCTTTGTTCAAAACCTGGAAGGGGATCCTTGTACACCTGTCTTCTAGGTCTCCGTTCAAAAACGCATTCTTGACATCTAGTTGTTGCAAAGGCCAGTCAAGGGTCGCTGCAAGTGATAACAACACTTGAATGGAATTCAATTTTGCCATAGGTGCAAAAGTCTCCGAGTAGTCGATACCATAAGTTTGCGTGAAGCCCTTAGCCACCAATCTTGCCTGGTACCGATATAGACTCCCATCAGACTTAAACTTGGTAGTGAACACCCACTTGCAACCAATTGTCTTTTTTCCCTTTCGTAGCACTTCAACATCCCATGTCTGATTCTTATTAAGCGCTCTCATTTCTTCAAGTACGGCCTCCTTCAATTTTGGAACGTTTAGAGCATCTTGAACTGTTTTTGGCATCTCTACACATGAAAGTTGAGAGGTGAAAGCAGAAAAAGAAGACAAAAGATTCCTATAAGACACAAATTTGGATGTTGGATACAATGGACGACTTGTACATGACCTACTTCTTTTCCTAATAGCTATGGGAATATCTAGATCATCTAAAGACATGTTTGGAGAATCAGTTTTAGGTTGAGAGGATTTTTCTAGAATAGTTTTTGATTACTCAATTTTTCTTGCAGCTTCTGGATCGAACCCAGTTTGGACGTTTGACTAGGTAGAGAAATGGCGGACTTTTTTCCTTGATCCGAATACTTTCTGTTATTAATCAGACCATAGATATTTTTCAAACCTAGTTCTTCTCTATTTCTGGTACCAGGAAGATTTTTCTCTTGCTGTGGCTATTCAGATTGTGTCACAATATCTTCCCTAGCTTGTAAAACGTTTTTTTCCAGTTTGTTAAGGGCAAGATTCAGTTCCTAAAAGAGATTTTTTCTGATCAGATTTTTCAAAAAAAGATTTTTCCTGATCAGTTTTTTCAAAATTTTGACTAGGTTCATTGAAGTCTTTTTCTAAATTTGAACCTGAAGATTTTCCAACAACTAAATCATCTTGTTTCGAATTTCCTTTGAAATTTGAAAAAAAAAAACTCTTGTGGCACCAAATCTTCCCCTTGATTTGCTTCAGCCGAATCTAAATTGGGAGGAAAAAGTCCATCTCCTATTTGAAGGAAATCCGAATTTTGTTGGAAAAAATTCAAATTTTGTTTTAAAAAACCATCATGAAAAAGATTATCTGCCACCAAATCTTCCTTACCTCTCTCCCCCTGAAGATGAGTGTGAAAATATGGGGTATTTTCAAAGAAGGAAACATCCATGGTTACAATAATTATTTGGAAATAGGATCATAACATTTATATCCCTTTTTTATTTGGAGCAAAACCAGCAAAAACATAATTTCTAGCCCTAGGATCAACTTCCCATGGCTGTTGTCAATATTACGAATAAAGACAGTGCAGCCAAAAATTTTTAAGGGTAAGGAAGCTGTAATCTTGAAGTTAGGGAAAAAAGTTTGAAAGACGTTTAAGGGAGACTTAAAACCTAAGACTTTGGAAGGCATACGATAAATCAAATGTGTAGCCATGAGCACCGCTTCACCCCAAAGATATTTAGGAACATTAGTTGTAAAAAGTAAAGTGTAGGCAAGTTCCAAAAGATGTTTATTTTTCCATTTGGCCGTGCCATTTTGTTGTGGAGTATCATTGCAAGAACTTTGGTGTATAATTCCCTTCTATGAAAAAAATTGCCCCAAAATTTGATTAAAAGACTCCCTTCCATTGTCACTTTGAAAAATTTTAATTTGCACTTGAAATTGAGCGTGAACCATGGTCTAAAAATTTTTGAAAGTATCTTCTACTTCCGATTTTTCCTTAAGAAGACAAACCCAACTAGTTCTAGTGTGGTCATCAATGAAGGTAACAAACCAATTTTTTGGGAAATAGAAGAAATTCGTGAAGGACCCCATACATCACTATGAATTAAAGAAAACAGTGTAGAGGGTTTGTAGGGATTAAGAGGATACAGAACTCGGTGGTGTTTTGCTAAGGCACAAATTTCACATTGAAAAAAAGATGGAATTTTATTTTTTAAACAAATTCGGAAACAAATATTTCGAATAATGAAAACTAGGGTGGCCCAATCTATATTGCCACAACAAGATTTCCCTATCACTAGAAACAGAAATAGATTCGAAACAAGTTCGTTGGACTGAGTTACTTGAGTCGGTTCTATCTTCGAAGAAAGAAAGTCCGCTGTATTCTCTAGTTGTACCAATTGTCATCCCCGAGCCCATTTCTTGAAACTCACAAAAAAATGGAGAGAATTTAGCCACACTTGTTGTCACAAGTAATTTTGCTCATAGACAACAGATTACAACACAGATTTGGAACATGAAGAACATTTTTGAGTGCTAAGGCGGACAAAACAAAAGTTGACCCTGTTCCGTTGACCATCGAAAAAGAACCATCAGCGATTTTGATTTTCTAGTTCCCTGCACATGGATTATACGTTGAAAACAAATTAGAGCAACCTTTCATATGGTTAATTGCTCCATAATCGATAGGCCATGAATCATAAGGAATGTGTTTGACACTATAAAGCGCTATAGGTGGGTAATTACCTAATTACGCTAAAGAACAAGAGGAACGACCATAGAATTGGAAAGACTGAAAGAGATTAAACAGTTGCTCAAACTGTTCCTTCGTGAAAGAATTGGCACTTGAAGTAACTTGATGCTCCTGAGAGGATTCAACCACAGTTTGCAGAGCACAACCATCAGGATATTTCTTCAAATGCAGATGCTTCCCGTGGATCTTCCAACAGGTTTCCCTTGTGTGCCATGGCTTCCTGCAGTGGTCGCACCACGGCTTCTTCTTGTGGTCTCCATCAGACTCCGAGTTTTTTGAGACAAAGGCAGAGCTTTGGGGACCAATCCTAGGGGCGAATGCAGAATCTCCCAATGTAATCCGTATTCTGCATTCTTCTTGTCTCACTTGTTAAAAAACCTCCCATATAGATGGAAGAGGCTTGCGGCCGAGAATTCGTCCTTTTAACTAGTCCAAACTCCTGTTCACACTTGCCAAGAACATGTAGACCCGATCATTCTCCTCCCTTTTCATATGCCTAGCACATCATTTGGACTCTCCCAAAGGTCATCATAACATTGACCCAACCCTTGCCACAAGGTCACCATCTCGTTGTATTAGACAGTAACCTCCCAATCGCCTCGCTTGTATTGCCAAAGTTTTTGACTTTAGTTCAAATATTTGACAAGAATTCTCCAAGTCAGAGTACGTCTCTCGAACCAAATTCCAAACATCTTTGGCCGTCAAAAGGAACAAATTAGGCTTCGCTATTGCTGCTTCCATGGAATTGAGGAGCCATGCCATCACCATGGAGTTCTCAGAATGCCAAAGTTTGAAACTTGGATCAGTTGCTGTTGGTTTCTTGACTTCACCAGTTAGATATACCAGTTTACCATGGCTATCAATGGCCAGTTTGACCGATTGGGACCACTCAATTATTTTTGCCATTCAATATATGAATGGTGATTTGACGAGAAAAGCCCGAGGACGCATGATCAACACTGCCATCGCCAATTGCTGTAGAAGAATTGCCAATCTCCCCGGAATGTACAAAGACAACTTCAGAGAAAGAAGGGGTAGTACCAATGCCAGCCATCGCCGTCTTTGGTCCAGTCATTTTAGCCATTAAGGTTAAAGATGCCAACCTGGCTCTGATACCATGTAGTTTGGAACAATAAAAAGCGCATTCTTCTTATTTGATATAAAAAAGATTGCACCAATAAATAGGGACTTCACTCCCTTGATATATCCTAACTAACTTAAAAGAGAAAATGATGACCATGGAAGCGATTTGCTTGTACATGGGCTGCATGGGGGTGATCCAATGCACGTCTTCCATGTGTCTCAATCAGCATTGAAGGCTATTTGTTGAACAATTGTTGTTGGGGCCGTTTTTTTTGGGTTGCCCAAGTAATGTTGTGGTTTTTCAAGTGTTTTAGTGTGTGTTTTTTGGCTGAAATAAAGTCTGATAATTAGCTAGTTAAAGTGGGAAGTTGATTAGTTAAGTTTAGGACTAGTTATGTTTGTTTTAAGTGTATTGGGTACAGCCAATTGTGGCTGTAAGTTTGTGAGTTTGTACAGCTAATTGTGGCTGTTGGCGTGCTAAAAGGTAATTAGTGTCATTAGTGTGTTTCTTAAAGTATGTAACAGCCATTTTGTGAAGCTGAAAAGTTGTTTTCAGCTGTTGGTTTTTTTTTAAGATGTAATTTTCGGATTTTGGAGGGAGCCTTTGAAGAAATTAAAAAAAAATTCAGAAGAATACCTTTGTGTTTCTTTCTTTCTCTTGTCTCTTGGTGGATTCCTTGAGTAGCGAGATTAAGACTTATCTTGGTGGATTCCAAGTGGCGTCAAAATTTATCCGTTATTTTAATACTTATCTAAACACCCTTATCATTCCTAAACACGTCCCTTAAACCTTAAAACGTCCTTAAACCTTAACAATCCTAGAATACCCTTACCAAGTCTCACAGGAACGGTATCAGAAAAAAAAGGAAAAACAACCTAACTATTCCAAGATATCACTCAGAAAATGATAACTACACGGTAACTAGTATAAAGGTCCAAAAAAATAGTTAAAAAGAAACCACATTGACGGCACATGCTATGAAAACATTGGCATTGGAGAATTTACTAACAATATACAAGGAAGCATGAAAACACTACTAAATATCCTTTCAAAAAAAAAAAAAAAAAGAAGAAAACACAGCTAAAGATAGAGAGAGAGATATATATACCGAGCGAAGTTTAGAACCAAAATCTGAGGTGAAATCAGGTAATATATCAACATGAGTTTTCAATAAGCAAATCTCAGGCCCAACCTGCATAACACAAATTTATAAGAGATTCAACAACAGGAAAAAGCAAAATCAGAAAAATGAAAATATTACGAATACAGAATCTCTAATTTTCTAGCAAGGAATAATGAAGAGAAAAAAGAGAACAAATAAATAAAATGGTCACCTTCTCAGCAATATCCAGCAACTCGGCGGCAGTCCCGACATCGGCAGCCACACACAAGTTGGTCTTCTTGTCCGCCATCAGCTCGAAGAGTCTCTTCCCAGTAGGATTCTTGGACAAACTAGCCCTCTCTTGGAAACCCAAAGCCTTAACCTTTACCTCCATCTTCGGCACCGGCACAGCGACCCTCCGATTCTCCTCCAAGAACCTGAAGACCATCCCCTCCATCTCGTCATCCAGCTTCCCTTTCTCCTTCAAAACCCTAACCATTTCCGTCAGCTTAATGATGGCGTGCAAACGTATGCCGTTCTCGTGGAGATTCTCCCGGCCGCCCTGCTCGCGGTCGATCAAAACGACGGCGTCATGGACCTTGAGGCCAGCGGCACGGAGAGGGGCGGCGGTCTCGAGGACGGAGGCGCCACTGGTGACGAGGTCCTCAACGAGGAGGCAGACCTGTTGGGGTTGGAAGTGGCCTTCGATGGACTTGGAGGTGCCGTAGTCCTTGACCTCCTTGCGGCGCATGACCATGGGGATGTTGTGGGAGAGAGAGAGGGAGGTGGCGATGGGGAGGGCGGTGTAGGGGACGCCGCAGACGAGGTCGAAGGAGGTGGAGGGAGGGAGAGAGGAGATTAGGGTTTGGGAGATTTGCCGGAGGAGACTGGGATACGACACTATCAGACGGAGGTCGATGTAAATAGGGGAGGAGATTCCCGATTTGAGCTTGAAGTTGCCAAATTTCACGGCCGAGATCTCGTGGAGCTGCAGGATCAGGGATTCCATTGCCGCCGCCGCCGCCGCCGCCGCCGCCGCCGATGACATTTCTCTTTTCTCCTTCGCTTTTTTCTCTCTTCTTTTTTTCCCCTCTTTTTCCTCGAGTGAGTGAGTGAGTGAGTGAGTCTGTCGACTGTGTGAGTGTAAGTTGTGGCCCTGTGGGGGTGATCTTTACACTTTTACGATGTGGCCGTTCATTCCACTACAACTTTACCCAACAATTTTCTTTAAATAAATCTTTGGGGTTTCTAAATGAAACCGTAGGAATTTGTCAAAATGACCTAACAACAAAGTGAAATTAGGAAAATGACTTTCCTATTTTTTTTTATTTTTTTTTTATTCTAAAAAATGCTGATTGTGTAAATAAAATTTTTTTTAATTAATAAAATGAATTAAAATCAAAGTTTTGAAGAAAAGATGAAGTTATGGAGTAACGAACTTCGAACTTCACCCCTTCCTTCCTTCCCTTCCTTCCTTCCTGCGCATCTTCTTCTTCCTTGGGCATTGAACTTCACCCTTCCCTTCCTTCCTTCCTGCGCTTCTTCTTCTTCCTCAGTCCCTTCCCTTCTTCTCCTTCTCCCTCTGTTCTACAAAAAACTGAAAAACATTCCCCTGTTCTTCTTCTCCTTCTCCCTCTGTTCTTCTTCTTCGTCTCCCTCCCTCTGTTCTTCTTCTCCTTCTCCCTCTGTTCTTCTTCTTCTCCTTCTTCTCCCTCTGTTTTTCTTCTTCGTCTCCCTCCCTCTGTTCTCTGTTCTTCTTCTCCTTCTCCCTCTGTTCTTCTTCTTCATCTCCTTCCCTCTGTTCTTCTTCTCCTTTGTCTCTAGAGCCCCCAAACAAAAGAAAAAAAAAAACATATAATTTCACGTAGAAACTTGTATACTGCCAAATTACAGATATGCCAAAGTGGCAATTAACAAGGTTATTAAACAAACTAGAATAGTCCCGTAATGTAAATAATTGTTAACCAACTCAAACATAACGGAACTTCAAGCATTTCTATTTAACAAAATAGTTGACAAGCTATTTTTTATTTGGCATATTTTGATGTGCAGGATCAATGGCGACACTAGAAATAGAAACAATTTATGCTTTTGGTGATTAACAAAATTGACAACTTGCTGTGTGGCATATGACTACATAAAATTAAGATAATTATAAGCAAATCTTATATAATCACAAAGAAGCCATTTAATAAAACTGGAATGTTTTTTGTTCACATAAAATCAACCCAGACTTGATAAAAAAGTTAGATTTTCCTACATATAAGCAATCAGTAAAGCACTCCTACAGAAAATCCTATAGCTTTCCCCATATTTGCCTTGCCAAAGAAACAAATATTTCAAAAACTAACTTGCTAGAAACGGAAAGCCACGAGCTTAATTTGCCAGATACCAAAAACATAGATAATAGATTATATATGTTTTATCAGCTACATTCCAACACACCAAATTTCCTCTAACCTAGACCTTTGACAGGCCTTGCAACAACGTTTGTAGTTCTTACAGATCACAAAAAATTATCACAACAGGAAGAATCAAATTTGAATAGTGCCATAAAGCGCGTTGAATGGATTTAAAGAGCCAGTTTAGGATCTCTTTTGAGTCCTTGTAAGATCTTTGTATATGAATCAATTAAATGAAAAATTAAAAAAAAAAAAAGTTGCCAACGACAAAAGTCATGTATGAGAAGCCTATAAACGTTCGGAACGATCACGAAACGACCACCGAAAAGTGTGGAACGACCACTAATTTTGACTTGGAAATGTTGATTTTTTTCAAATTTTCTACCGTTAAATGAAAAAAAAAAAAAAAAAAAAGTTGCCAATGACAAAAGTCATGTATGAAAAGCCTATAAAAGTTCGGAACAACCGCTGAACGACCACCGAAAAGTGCGGAACGACCACTAATTTTGACTTGGAAATGTTGACTTTTTTAAAATTTTTTACCGTTAAATGAAAAAAATAAAAAAAAGTTACTAACATCTAAAGACATGTATGATCTGCCTCTAAACGTTCGGAACGACAAGGAACGACCACGGAACGACCACCGAAAAGTGCGGAACGACCACTAATTTTGACTTGGAAATGTTGACTTTTTTTCAAAATTTTTACCGTTAAATGAAAAAATAAAAAAAAAAAAAGTCACCAACGTCTAAAAACATGTATGACAAGCCTATAAACCTTCGGAACGACCACAGAAAAGTGCGGAACGACCACTAATTTTGACTTGGAAATGTTGACTTTTTTCAAATTTTTTTGGTGAAATGAAAAAATTAAAAAAAAGTTAACCAACGTCTAAAGATATATGTGAGAAGCCGATAAAACATCGGAACGACCGCGGAATGACCATCCAAAATGGCGAAACGACCACTAAAAAGTCACTTGGAAAAGGTTGACTTTTGGTGGTCGTTCCGCCTTTTCGATGGTCGTTCCGCGGTCGTTCCTGGTTATTCCAAATGTTTATGGGCTTCTCATACATGCCTTTAGACGTTTGTGATTTTTTTTTTAATTTTTTCATTTAACGGTACAAAATTTGAAAAAAGTCAACCTTTTCCATTTTGGGTGGTCGTTCCGTAATCGTTCCTAGTCGTTCCGAAGGTTTATAGGCTTCTCATACATGCCTTTAGTCATTGTGACTTTTTTTTAATTTTTTCATTTAACGGTAAAAAATTTCACAAGAGTCAACATTTTCTAAGTCTTTTTTAGAGGTCGTTCTACCTTTTTGGGTAGTCGTTCTGCGGTCGTTCCTGGTCGTTCCGAGGGTTGATGGGCTTCTCATACATGACTTTAGACGTTGGTGACTTTTTCTTATTTTTTCATTTAACGGTAAAAAATTTCACAAAAGTCAACTTTTCCAAGTGACTTTTTAGTGGTCGTTCCGCTATTTTGGATGGTCGTTCCACGGTTGTTCCGAAGGTTGATGGGCTTCTTATAATTGCCTTTAGATGTTGGTGACTTTTTTTTTTTAATTTTTTCATTTAACGGTAAAAATTTTGAACAAAGTCAACCTTTCCAAGTGACTTTTTTGTGGTCGTTCCGCCATTTTGGATGGTCGTTCCGCGGTCGTTCCTGGTTGTTCCGAGATTTGATGGGCTTCTCATACATGCCTTTAGACGTTGGTGACTTTTTTTTTTTTTAATTTTTTCATTTAACGGTAAAATTTTTGAACAAAGTCAACCTTTCTAAGTGACTTTTTAGTGGTCGTTCCGCCTTTTTGGATGGTCGTTCCGTGGTCGTTCCGAAGGTATTTAGGCATATCATACTTGACTTAAGTTATTGGCATAGTTTTTCGGTGTTTTCGTTCCACGGAAAAAAAATAACAAAAAAAGTCAACATTTACATGACTTTTCGGTGGTCGTTCCGCCATTTTGGGTGGTCGTTCCTGGTCATTCCGAAGGTTGAGAGGCAAATCATAGATGACAAAAGACATTGGCATAGTTTTTCGGTGTTTTCGTTCCACGGAAAAAAATAACAAAAAAAGTCAACATTTACATGACTTTTAGGTGGTTGTTCCGCCATTTTGGGTGGTCGTTCCTGGTCGTTCCGATGGTTGAGAGGCAAATCATACATAGCTTAAAGACATTGGCATAGTTTTTTGGTGTTTTCGTTCCACCGAAAAAAATAACAAAAAAAGTCAACATTTACATGACTTTTGGGTGGTCGTTTCGCCATTTTGGGTGGTCGTTCCTGGTTGTTCCGATGATTGAGAGGCAAATCATACATGACTTAAGACATTGGCATAGTTTTTTGGTGTTTTTGCTTAATGGGGAAAAAAAAAAAGTCAATGCTTAGAATGAACGATCGCCCGTAAATTTTAGTGGTCGTTCCGTGTGTTTTGAGACGAATCATACATGACAAAAGTCATTGGCATAGTTAATTTTGCTTTTTGTTTAATAGAAAAAAACAAAAAAAAAAAAAAGTCAATGTTCACAAGGAAAAAAATTATATAACCACTTGTTCGTTGCTTTCAAATAGTCAGTTTTTTTGCTTTTTAAAAAAACTAATAAATGATATAGCAAACATTTAATATTCACAAAAAAACAAAATAACAAAATAACAAAAACAAAAACAAAATAAAAACAAAAAACAAATATAAGGAATAAACGAATTTCTTAAATATATTTAATGAATTTTACAAATTAGTAGCATTCGTAAAACGAAATTAATGAAAATATAAACTGTCAAACGCATAATTGTCATTATTAGGTGTTGCTTCTAACATCGGATGGATTTGTTAAGTTGGGATATTTTTTTGAATTATGTCCTTTCTGACCACATTTTGCACATTTATACTTCTTGATTTTATATTCTCCTTGTGATGGGAAGAGAGTTAATTTTGGCCTCCCTCTAAACATTTCCACGTCTGGCTCTACTACCTTGTTTTGTCGTAGATTGTCTCTTCCAATTCCAAAAACTTGATACTCCTATCAACCACAAAGCCCTTGCTCTTACCAACTCCGAACCACCTCCAAAATCCGCCATCCACCTTTTCCCACTTTCCATTATACTCCACGACAATGTAGATCTGAGTCATACCTATCATAGATTTTGACATTATCAATTAACAAACAATATAAAGCATACAACTACAAATTTTACATCAATCAACACAAAAAAAATTTAAAAAAAATCAAATAAAAATCATGTAGGAACATTCGTTATTATTTCACACTATAAATATAAGGAATACTCAATCAAAGGAACAGAAATCAAAAGAACAAAAATCATTATTAACCAAAACTCTTATTTCTCCTTTAATGGAAAACTCAATCAAAGGAACAGAAATCAATCCAAAAAATTAGCCCAAGTTTACATTCTTCAACGGTAACCAGCAGGGGCTTACTATATAAATATATAAACAATCAATAACAATGTCAACGGATTATTGTATAATGTGATGTGTGAAGGCCAAATACAACTGAAATTTGAATTTGAAAAGTCATATACGTAATTGCAATGACAAGACTATTCTTCCAACATTGTTCTCAAAACATGAAACCCACTACCACAATTTCAGATCAATCCCCACAAACTCGAAATTATTTTTCTCCCATGTAGACTACGAAAGTACTATTCTTGATCCCTTCTTGAATTCAGATCAAGTACAATTCTTGTACATAAATATTTATATACACACACATATAATATATATATTATCCCTCGTTGGGTTCTTGATTATTGTTTTGTTCTTTAATCCTGAAGTCTTGATTTTTTACGAAATCATGTTAATGAAATCATGTCTAACGGCTTCTTAAATAGCTCTCTTGAACTTGTTGAACCTCAAATCTAAGATTTCACACTCCTAAACTTCAAATCAATAACTTTAGATTTTGAATTAAATAGTACTGTTTTTTTTTTTTCCAAGGGACTTGGTAATTTTAATCCCAATCATTTTGATTTCTTTCTACAAAAGCTTTTCAATTTTCTTTTTTTTTTTCTTTTTCTTGTTGAAAAAGCAACAGAAATATCAAATTAACCGAATTAGCCATTTTGACTTCCACAAGATTTTACAATAACATGATGTTAATAAGAAATCCTTCAAAATTCCAACACACAAAATCACATAGATTTTCTTTTTCACAAATCTAATCTCTTTCTCCCCTAATTCTACGAGCAAGCTAAATATATACATAACAAATATATATATATAGAGAAAATACATATTTGAACTCAAGAATATTACTTAATCTGAATTCAAGAAGGGATCTAAATGTAGGAGGAGAGACCGGCGAGAAAATCGGCACGAAGAGCAAGGTCATCGTTTTCGGTCAAGGAGAAGGCGTGGTGGAGGTGGCAGCGGAGCTTCTGCTGGTTGGAGGGGAAGAAGAGGAAGTAGAAGGCGTGGTCAAAGAGCTTGTGGCATGGTCTTCGGATCTTCGACGGCGGCGGCGGCAACGCCGGAGGTGGAGGCGGCGGATTTGGGGAGACTCTTTTGGGGGAGGGAAGGACGAAGAAGAAGAAGAAGGAAGAAGAGTGCGAAGAAGAAGAAGCAGCAGAGAAGAGGACTGCCACCAGTTGAAGAATTTGTTTTTTGTTTTTTTTTTTTAGCTATATATTAATATCTTTCCTTTTTACATTATTTTTAAAAACAAAAAGTCATTTTGCTAATTAAACTTTTTTAAAAGTTATTTTGTAAATTTTGAAAAATCAAAAGTCTATTTTACTAAAAACTCATGAAACCCCCTCGCTTTACCCCGTATTGATGAAGTAAAATTTTTTAACCACCTAATCGATTTGGAGGGCTTAGATTAAAAGATTCACCTATTTAGTATGAGATTGACCACATAATATTACACACAAAAAAAAAAAAAAAGAAAACTAAATCAAGGAATCTGCAAGCCTAGACGCAAACCCTGATCCAGCAACCATTCACCGACGGCGAGCGGTGGTTCGGCAAGGAGCGGCGAAGAGAACCACGGGGGATCTGTCCGACTTCACTGCAAGTCGCCAGCGAGGCTGCGATCCACAGTCACAAAGCCCATTGATCCACCGGCATCGACAAATCCCAAGTGGTCGCATCCCACTGCGACTCGCCGGCCCCTCCATCAAATCTCAACCCCAGTCGCGCTCGCAACCTCCGGCGAACGGTGGGTCGATTCACAGTGGAGGGCCCATCTCCACGGCGCCAGTGCAGCTGCCCACCACCTCCATGGGAACGACGTTGGGTGAACCCAGATCTAAATTTCAACTGCGATAGTGTTGCTTTCCTCGCCGACGGGCTCCTCCCCACGTCGGATCTCGTGCCCCGCCGTCATCCCTCGTCATCACCGGGGACCTCGACCTCCGCGAGGACGATTAGGTGAGCGAACACAGATATAGATTGCCTGCGACCTCGACCTTGATCGCTGTCCATCGCCGTCTGTCGCCGCCCGTCACCGTCAAACCACTGGGAGCGCCTGCGCCTCACGGGCCCTCGCCGGGTTGCCCTCACAGTTGCTGGGCGTCTGTTAGACGGTGGGGGAAAAATAATTTTTTTTCTATTTTTTTTTTAATGCAATCACATGTGAATGTTTCATAATAGTTTTGATACATCTTTAAGATCTTGACCGTAAAAAATTGTCAAAAATTGATCGAAAGATCAAAAATTTTTTACACTAGTAACGGCGTAAAGCAAGCTACCCTACTGTTGAAGTTCCTAAAGGCAGTTTTCCTCATTAATGGGATAAAAATTGTATACCTTTAATTAAAATCCAAGAGTTAAAAAAGCCTTAAGACTACCTAGTGCAAATAAGACCTCCCACATTATATCCACATGTTCGTCAAAAACCTAAGTGTGTTAATAAAGCTACGCAAGTATATTTAATCGAACAAATAATATAATAATGAATAAAGTATCGTTTTTATAATAATTGAATTACTAAAAATAAATAGGTGTGATTAAATTGCAAATAAGAGGCAAAACTTAGCAAGATCTAAGTTATTGGCTGTGACTCAATAATGGGTGTAAGCTAGAATTACTGATTTTCCCTCAGTTGCAAATTTAACTGTGAATGCTATAGAAATACTATAGCAAAATTAATTCAATCAACCTAAAATTCTACATAATCCTCTTCCAAATGATTTATGCCTACAGTTCCTTAAACCAAAATCAACATATTCTTATATGTTTCAATTTTCAAAACCTAAAATTAAGCACCAATTTTACTGGATTGTACAAAGTAATAAAATATTCCTATACTATTCACTTGTATTATCAAAGCTAGATCTAACTAAAATCAACCTTCCCAGAATTATATTTAGTTATTTTGTTCTCCACCAACTAATGGCCAGTCAATCAACAGAAATTAAACATGCGACACACTTGAATAAACAGGATGAAAATTACCAAGCAATTAAAATAACAATTAAATCTTCATTGCAATCTCGGTTCCATCAATAATCCTAGCTAAAGAAATTTAGCTCATGTTCAGTTTAATGAAATCAAGAATAACAATAACAACCAATGGATTCATGGTTCACAGAGAGAAAACGAGAAAATCCAAAAGGATTGAGTAAGCTAAAATCAGAAAATCCTGAGCTAAGTGAGCGTGTTAATCGTGCATTTCCTTGCCCAACCAATAGTCCAAGGGTTGTGCTGTGTTGCTCGTTTCTGAAATTTTAGATTTCTCTCTCTTTTGTCCTGGTGTGTCTTTCCCTTTTTTCCTTTCCTTTCTCAGCTTCTTTTTTTTTTTTTCGATTCGTGCGTCTGCCTCCTTCCTCATTTGTACAATCCTTTCTTAACCTTTTATACTAGGACAAGTTGAGGTGCCGTAGTTACACGTATTCCTCTAATAGCCAAGGCTGGTGGCCACCTTAGATATAGATGTTCTATTCAGACAAAGTTAGCAAGTGAACCAGCTACCAGCTGTAAATAAAGAATTGCGTCAGCGTGCACTTTTGGCTATTTCTTTGCTACTACAGCATTGTTATAGCATCAGGTGTATTTTAGCTTTCCGGTTCATTGCTTTCGCTTTTACAATATTCTTCACCAATTCTTCACTTAGACCTCCTGAATGGTAAAGCACCGAATTAACATTTTTTTTTTTTTATTAAAGTTGCAGACTTGGTTCATGATTAGGACGAGAGTTTTCCACAATTTTCAATCTTTTTCAACTAAAGAAAAACTTCCCAGTATTATGTAAAATACTGAAAACTGAGGCACTTTACCTTGAGACATCGACAATTATTAAGCCTAAAAGCATGATAAATAACTCTATTTCATAGAGTTATTACATCCTCAAACTAGAGTCATTGCTCGTCCTCAAGTAATGCCACAAACAACATGAGAGGAAACACAAAAAAGACTTAATACACAAAACAGAATTTGATCTGGCTACTAAACAAGTTGATCCTCCATTCTCACAAATGCTTCTTAATTCCCAGCTCATTTTCAAAATCATCACTCAGTAAATATCAATTCCATCCTTTATAAGCTCACTCCCCAATGAGGTTCCTCTATAGGTGTGTGTGTGTGAGACTATAGCTAAGTATCTTTGAATCACCTAAGTCAGTCGGATCACAACCATTAAGCCTAGTTTATGATCTAATAAGCTGATTGCTTAACTCCCTCTCCACTAACATTAGTTAACCAAACACCTAGGGTTAGACATATTTCACAGATTGTTCCTTAAGGAATTGGACTAGGGTGTATGTATTTATTTATTTATTTTATTATTATTATTTTTTATCATCATGTCATTGTTACCTTTTTATGCGAATGCCAACATTGGTAATGATGAAGACATGGCTAGCACAAGAACATGGAATACAGATTTAATTCAAGTTCCAATTGGACCGGTTACAAGAGCACGAGCCAAGAAATTCCAAAATGCGTTAAATGGACTAATTTGAGGGATTTTGGCTTAAGCATGCACGTGGAGGCCTATTAAGGGAGATGAACGTGTCGACCAGCCCTTAACAAGCATGATTCAAGTTCAAGAAAGCCAATAGGAGAATCCGTGTTAACTTTCCTTTTCCGGCATCTTTTCTGGTTTCAAGCTACAACAAAAGGAAAGAAATTTATCAATCACGGCTAAATTATTATTCACTTTCCTTAATTGGATTTGGCGCGTTTGCTGAGAAGGAAATATGATTTGGATACATTGGCTACTTTCTTGTAATACCTAGAATTTCGATGTTATTGTTTCCTTTTCAAAGGAATTACATGCATACCAGGGAGGTATTTGTGAAAAAGCTCAGTTAAGAGTTTTTTTATACTTTTTGTGAGTTCTTATGATTCAATAAAACTCAAAATAGATTGCTAAGGCTAGCAAACGACCTTTTAAGTCAAAAAGGATGAAAAAGTACATGATTTCAAGAAAGTCAAAGTTTGACCGAAAAAGTCAAGTTTGACCAAGAAAGTCAAAGTTTGACCAAGAACGG
Source organism: Ficus microcarpa (assembly GCA_025413485.1). Lineage (NCBI taxonomy): Eukaryota > Viridiplantae > Streptophyta > Magnoliopsida > Rosales > Moraceae > Ficus > Ficus microcarpa. Next base: position 291,981 of record CM046378.1, on the reverse strand, counting down.
TCAAAGGGTTGACTTTGCAGCATTATGAAATGCAGTATGGAAAAGATACTGTGAAACCCGTCTTTATGGGTGAGATAGCATGAATAGGGTTTAAAACCACCTTAGAAAATCAAGCACACCAAGCAGGAATCAAGGGCAAAAAGGGCTCGGAAAAATAAGAAAAATTTTATACTGTCCATTTTTACACAGATAAATTTTGGACTGTAGTACAATATAAAAATACTGTGTATAAGTGAACACAGTATTAGAAATATCTGTGTAGCTCAAAAATGGACTGCTTATTGAAGAAAAGAGCCAAACAAGGCCTAAGGTGGATAACATCACCTTATCTTGTAATTATGACATCATAATTAAGTAAATAAGCTTGGAAAGAATTCAAGTCTTGTTCTACAAGGGATGGCCGGCCACCTCACCCTCCTTTTGTGCAAAATTTAATTCTTATAGGGTTTTTTTTTAGAATTTTTGGAAAATTTCCCACCTCTATAAATAGGTGAGGGTGGTGTTCATTTTATTCAAAAAGTTAGCCAAACTCTTGTCATTTTCTCTTTCAAAATCCAAAAATTTGGGAAGGAAGAGAGAAGAAAGAAAAACAAAAATTTCAAGGGGGAAACACATAGGGAAGTTCGGATTCCATCTAGGAAGCCAAGGAAAAAAGTTTGAAAAATTTTTGGAGCCATTTTGGCTTAAGTGGCCGAGTGTGGGGGAAGGAGAAAAGGAAGAGAAAAAATGAAATTTTTTTTGGGGAAAGCTTTGTGGTGTGGCTGGATTTGTGGAAAACCAACCAAAAGACCAAATAAAATTTTTGGTGCTCCTAACTAGGGTGGAGGCCGGTTGTGATGACCTAGGAGGAAGGAAGAAGTTTTATGCCACAAACCCTAACCAATCCCTTGCTTTGAATCAAGGTAATCTCCATAGCCCTAACCTTTTCAATTTGGTCTCAATTTAAAATTTATTTGTATTTCAAGTTGAAAAGTGTAAGAGCATAAGCTCAAGTTAATTTCTTGCCCTAGTTAGTTTGGTGTGGTGCTTGATTTAGGGTTAAGGGTGGTTTGACTTAATTATTTGATTGTGCTTGTTTGAATGCTAGGGTTGCATGCTAGATGGAGGATGGATTGTATGTCCCTTGATTTTGTACAAGCCGGTTCTAGAATTGCATGTTAGGTTGATTGAGTGGTATGTGAATGTATGAATGGATTGGTGAGACAACCTAGAATCATGCAAACCCTAGGCTAGGGCAGTTCGGATTTTGGTTTGCATGGACACGTTTGAGTTGCATGATTGTTCATGTGCGACGCTAGAAAACACTGCATGTATGCTATCTAGGCTCCCGTGTGTTCGGTTGAGTTAGATTACACGGAATAGGACGTAAAATGAATGTAAGAACAAAAACTGCCAATTCGGATGTGAACTGCCCAGTTTTCTGGGAAGTGGAATTTAAGGCCTTTAGAAGCCGAATTCGGAAAAACGTAAAACATAAAAGTTGTAGAGAAGAGTTTTTCCTAGAGGGTTACATGAGCAATTTTTCAAAATGAGACTCCAACGGCCTCGATTTTAGTGAAAACCCAAGCCTTACTGTGCCCAAATTTTATGCACGGTCAGGTGGATTCAACCAAGAATATGAACCTGTTAGAGTCCGAATTAAATTTTTCGTAAAATACAAAAGTTTTAGGATTTTTCGAGAGCTAGAACTTTTGTGAAGACAACTTTTTCAAATTCAAAATGGATTTTTAAATTGACACGGTTTTATAAAGACTGTGCAGGGAACAAGAAATTCATGCACAAGATTTTCTAAAAACAGTTCAGAAAAACTGTATTTTTCCCCAAAACCACTGTTTTGACTATGGAGACTGTCCCAATGGTAGTTTTCAGCCTCAAATGATTTTATAAAGCCTATTTCAAGAATATGAATTTTTACAAGTTAGTTAAAGAGTTTTTGGGATTAATTTCCCCAAAATTTTCCAAGTTAAGGAAAAATTGAAATTTTCAAGCTAAGGTTTATTAAGCGAATCGATTACGGATGGTAACCGGAAGTTATATCCAAGTTACTGGGCTAAGCCCAAAGCCCAAAGTTTGACCCAAAGAGAGTTGACCTTAGTTGATCAAATGTTGACTTTGGTTGATCAAAAGTTTGACTAAATTTGACCATAAGGGTTACCCATTATAACCCTAAAGGATACCAAGAACTATAATTGGGCTAAGATATAGGGTTAATGGAAATAACCCAATAGTTTATGGATTAAGGATGAAGCCCAAGGTTGGAAGATAACCTAACCCTAATGGTATGTTGTGGGCTTAACACATAAGGTTACCCAATGTAACCTCTTAAGTGATATTCCATATTTATCTTGAACAATAGGGTTACCAATTGTAACCAAGTAAGATGTTATGCACGAAGGGACATACAACTAGGATTATGTAAGCATGTTGGTTAGGTCACCAACATTTCATAATCTTAACTAGACCCTTACCTATGTCCTTCATCAAGCAGGAGGTAACCTACAACTGTACCTGGAAGAGGAGCAGCATTACTTGGGACATAGCTAGAGAGGTAAGTACAACTCCGCCTACAGTATAGGTGTAATATCTGGTTTTCATGACTACTAATTCTTGTAAAGAATTAAAACATGTGCAGTCGATGCAATTATATGAAAAAGTTCAGTCCAGAACTTTCAGATGTGTTTTGTGGGTTTTTATAGCCTAAACAGACTCAAAACTGATATTTCGGATGATAAGGAGTGAAAACTGATCATTTTATGAAAAGTCAAAATTTTGACCGAAAAGTCAACCGTTGACCCGAAAAGTCAACGTTTGACCAAAATAGTCGAAATTGAGTATTATGAATTTTAAGATCAGTTTTTCACGAAAAAGACTACCGAAACTCATTTTTATTAGCAGATAATGAAAACGAGATTTCGGATATTTGTTTTTCAAATCAGGCGATTTTTCTAAGCTCATGGGGCAAAAAGGGTTTGAGAAAACAAGAAAAAGATTTTTCGACCCGAATTCCCGACGGCACGTCAAAAATCCAAAAACTGTAAAATAATATTTACAGTATTGGAATTTAAATTTTTGAACTCGACGTTTCAAGATTTTCAGTCCAAAAACACAGTTTTTGTTCAAGAAAGTTCAAGAACAAAAGTTGTTCTTATCCTTAAGATGTGGTGGCCCAATCCTAGCTTGCCAAGTGTCCAAGACAACTCATGTCTTGTTGTCCCCCACCCATGGTCGGCAAACACAAGAGACAAGAGCCAAAAAGTTGGTTCTTGGATGTTCTTCAAGAGTCTATAAATACCCCTTCATCTCCTTCATTTCTTTTTATTCAAGAAAACCAAGCAAAACTCTTGCACTTTTTCTTCTCAAAAATCCGAGAGAGAGAGAGACAAAAGGGTTCGAAAATTTTGTGAGCCAAATCACTCCAACAAGCTTCGGGTAGCTAGGGAGACCGAGAGAAAGAAAGAAAAAAAAACTTTCGGGTGGCTGCTCAGTCCTTGCCGTGAGCTGAGAGCAGGGAAACCGAGAGGGAGAGAGACCAAGTGAGAGCTAAAATTTTCAAGGAAAAATTTGGGGCTAAGCTTCGGGTGGCCTAGCCAAACAAAAGGGTGAGCTTGGGTGAGTGTTTGGTGAGTTTTTGAGGCTTGATTTTAGCCTCTAGCAAGCTTCGGGTAGCTTGAGAAGAAAGGAGAAAAATTTTTCTCAACCTTGGTTCAAGTGGTCTAGTGGCCGAGCAAGCTTAGAACCAGCCAAGGAGCCGAAAATCTTGGCGTTTGGTGCACCTAAGGGAGCAGCCGAACCAAAAGGAACCAAGGGGAGCCTAGGAGAGTCTCGGCAACACCAAACCCTTAGGGGGCCGAAAATCCACACCAAGTGAGGTAAACCCTAAAACAACTTCTCAAGTTTTTAAATTGATTTTTAAAACTTGATTTATGTGTATTTTTCGTGCCAAAGGGATGTAAGGGCATAAGCCCATGCTTGTTTAATTATTGCCCTATGTGCTTATGAGTGTGTATGTATGTGCCGGGTGTGTGCTTGGTGTGGCCGAGTGGCTTGGTTAGCCCAGCCATGGGCTGTTGTGCGCGTGTGTGTGTGGCCGAGTGGGCTGGTGATGCCAGCCGGGTGCTTGGCTAGTGCAGCCGGGTGTGTGGCTGTGTGCGTGTGTGCTTGTGGCCGTGTGTGCTTGTGGCCGAGTGGCCTAAGGAGGCTAGCCGAGTGGTTAGGTGGACCACTAGGCTGTGTGGCCGGTTTGCTTGCAAATTTTTAATTCGGTTTTATGCTTATTGATGCTAGAATGTATGCTAGGGTTTGTTAGGCTTTATGTCCCCATAGATTAATTTCATGTATGCTTGTATGATTTAAGTTTATGAACCAAGAATGCTAGATGCTAAGTGTATGCATGTTAGTGGAACCGTGCAATCCCTAGGCAATTTAGGCTCGGGTTTGTGGATTGCACGAGCTCGTGAGATTGGCTTGGCTAGCCATGAGTGATCGATAGATGTGCTGCATGTTTGAACCTAACTCCCGCAGTGGGCGGTCGAGCTAGAACCAACGTCTTAGGCCGTAACAACTTGACTAAAAAACCGAAACTGCCTCTCGGGTTTACTGGGGACAGTCTCGGGAAAACATCCCAGTTTGGAGATAGAGGCCGAATTGGCCAAAACGTAAAACACGAAAGTTGTAGATTAGGGTGTTTACTAGGGGGTAACGTGGGCACTTTGCCAAAATAAGGCTCCAAAGGCCTACTTTTATGCGAAAAACCGTAGGTGGGTCAGAAGACCCAGTTTTCAAGTTAAGTTCGGTTTTGATTTAAAACTGACTTCAAACGGTAAGGAATTTGAAAATGTGTAAAACACGAAAGTTTTAGACCTCCTCGAGGACTAGAACTTTCGTGAAGAAAACTTTTTCCGAATCAAAACAGATTTTTAACTACAACCTAAAATCTGAAAACGATGCAGGATTCAACATAATCCTGTACCCGAATTTTGTAGAACCAACTTAGGAAAATTTATTTTAGGACATAACATGTTGTTTTAAGCACGAAAACTGTCCCAAAAGCAGTTTCCGACCCCTTACCACTTTATGAAAAATTAGGCCAAGATTCACGCAAATTTTTAAGAGGACAAGTTAAGAAAGTTAAGTTTTAAGTTAAATCCTTTATGAAAAAGTTTTTAAGTTAAGATTTTCAAGACAAAGGAATTTTAAGCTAAGTTTTGAAAGGAAAATGTAGAACGCATGGTAGCCGGGATTTAGACCCCGAGTTACCAGGCCTCGCCCAAAGGCCCCGAGTTGACCCGACAGGGTTGACTTTAGCTCACAAAAAGGTTGACTTCGGTTGACCGACAAGATAACGAGTTTTTATACACGCCCACGGGTAGGTGATCAACCTAACCCTAATGTTTTCTAAAATGGGCCAAGTATATTGAACGACTTTCCGACCAAACCCTAAGGGTTACAAAAGGCTCTACGTTAGGGGGACTTATAGCCGAAAACCCGTAAAAATGTTGGTTAGTACCAACATACGATAGAAATGGAATCGAAGACTGATATGCAAACTTTCCATCAAGCAGGAGGAATTCTGCAGCAGCAACCGGAATAAGGATCTGCGAAACAACTGAGAGGATAGACGGTAAGTACAACACCGTCTACAGCACAAGCTAATAGGACTAGACTATTAGGCTCGTTGATGTGCTCTTTGATATGTGCTATGTATGCAATCATGGAAAATGCTAAGTGTATAGTAACATGCTAAGATAAGATAAGCAAGAAGCTAAGTAGAAAGACGACATCAAGAATGTATGTTCACACGTAAGAAAGAATAAGTAAGAAAAGAAGGACCGTGTCGATCCACCCGCGTCAGGTCGGGTCGGACTGTGAATTGATCTGGATTTGGTTTGGCCGCCCCAGACAATTCATTAGTCGCGCGCCGGATTCGAACACGTAGATAAAGGGCCCATAAGATACAATGAAAGATAATGAAGCATAAAATGATCTATGCATGCTGAGTGCTATATGTATAAGTATGCTATGTATGCTATGTATGTTAAGTGTGCTAAGTATGTTATGTGTATGCTATGTATATGTTATGTAATGGTTATTGTGTGTTTAATGTTATATTGTTGCCTAATTGTTTTACGGCCTAGGAGTTGTACTTACTGGGCCTTAAGCTCATTGTTTTAAGTTTGTGCTGTATGTAAGTCGCCTGTCAGCTAATCTGATGCAGTGGGGAGTAGCGGTCAAGCAAATGTAAAATCGTGGTATATGGAGCCGCTACGCATTTTGTGTGGTAAACACGTACAAAAGACAAGAACAGTTTTCTAAGTAATATTTTATATGTTTTTGCTTAAAAACAATGTTTTAAATTTGTGTACATAGTTTTGTGTATAAAAAAAAAAAAAAAAATCCGCTGTGTTTTCAAGCTAAGTATGCAAGCAAGTTTTAAGCATGTATGTATGAATGTAAGTAAGGGTAACGGCCTACGCTAGGTGGGGCGTTACAAGAGTTGGTATCAGAGCGGTTTCCTCGCGACACGATTTTACAGTTGCCTGACATCGCCTCCACCATTGCAAGTAAGTTTAGATTTTATTGTTTATGTATTATTTTATGTATGTTCTTTATGATTTATGGTATTGTATGGAGTAGACACGGCGCCATGGATTCAGTACAGATCAAGCGGGATCGAGACGCAGTGGTAGCCTTCTACCGCTCGCAGCCTTCATACTTTGACAGTAGCCGACGATCGATGTCCATAGGGACGTGGCTCCATGATATGGAGCAAACGTTCGCTATGTGCCACATTGAGGATCACCTGCAGGTCACGCTAGCCAGCAGATGCCTGAGCGGAGACGCCAGGATATGGTGGGCCACGCTAGGAGAGCCGCAGCTACCTAGCCGCACGTGGGCACATTTTCGTGCAGTAGTCATGGCACGCTACGGACCGCTACCTGCCAGAGGACCGGGAGAGCCGATGCGCGACCCCGTGATTTACAGAGACATGAGACAGGCTCGTTACCAGAGGCTATCTCAGGACTGGCATGCATATCCAGGAGAGGCTATGAGCCACTACTGTTTGCGGTTCCAGGAGATGATGCTCCCTCACATTCCGCAGGAAATGCCTGATTCTGAGCTGCAGGCATTGTTACTCATGAGGAGAGGGATACCCCAGCACATCCAGCGGTTTGTGCCAATACCGACTGATCAGATGGTTATCGGCAGTTTCTACGATGATATCTTAGAGGCCGAGGAGAAGGCTCAGGCCGAGCCAGCTGCTGAGCTTGTACCTGAGGCCCAGGATCCAGCAGATGATGATGAGCAGGATGACCCCCAGTATGAGGTAGGGCCTTTAGAGGAGGACCCGGTACCGGATATACCTGCTCCAGCCGATGCAGAGCCGATGGACGCGGACGATGACTCCGATGACGATGTCGTCCCGATTGAGCCGCCAGCGCATGAGGATCCACCCGTCATCGTCCTGTTGAGCGATGACGAGGGCGAGATGGACGACGGTGATGCAGCCTACGAGGTATGGGATGACCCTGAGGAGTCGGGTGATCCGGAGGAGTTTCCCGACGAGGATGTACCTGACCCGGTGATTGTGCTTTCAGATTCCGATACCTCGGTCAACGCCGTTGACGACATCGAGTAGATTAGGTCTACCTTGTATTTTCTTTTGCTAGGACCGTTTGTATAGTTTTTGTATTCGGTTGTTTTGACTGTATATATTTGTAGGATGGCAAGTGGTAGCCACTTCCATCCGAAACTCTGTCCGTTTTATGTAAAAAAAAAATATGTACATTATGTTGTATATAAGACAGTATATATATTTTGTACAGTATGTACTTTTGACATGATATGTACCCTTGCTTTTGTACTCAAAGGGACCGTGCGTATCACGGGATATATGACAAGATGATATGTTATGATGTCATGATATGTTAAGTATGTATGTATGTTATATTAAGTATGTATATGTTATGCTATGATATGTATGTTTATGTTATGTCATGAATGTTATGCATGATAAGATGATATGTTGAGACTGTTATGGGAAGAAAGAATATTGTTAATATTTCTTTTTCCTATACTAGGATTATAAAGATGGTACGTACGAGAGGAACCACATCTGCTGATGCATCTGAAGATCCACCACAGCCGGATATGATCACGTTAATGATGGATTTACAACGACAGCTGCAAGAGCAGCAGCAAGAGATTACAAGGTTTAGAGAACAGTTGGAGCGGATGAATCAAGCTCCGCAAGTTCAAGCGGCACCACAACCGGTTCCGCCAGTACAGCCAGTGGTACCCCCGGTACCAAATGTAAATGTGCAGCCGGAGGCCCAACCAGCAGCGCCTCAACCCGCAGAAGTTCTAGCGGCACCAGCTGCCATACCGGCAAATCCACCAGCAGTCCGGGAAGACATGCTATATGAGCGCTTTAGACGTATGAAGGCGCCAGAATTTGAGGGACCGACCGACCCAATAGCCGCGGATAATTGGCTGATTGATATTCAGGTCATTCTGAATTTCATGAGGCTTACAGAGCAAGAGAAAGTCTTATGTGCCTCCTTTGCGCTGAAAAAGGATGCAAGGCACTGGTGGACGACGGTTGAAGCACGCCGGGATGTGATGGCCATGACATGGCAGGATTTTGTCCACGAGTTCCGGACAATGTATTACAACAGGGAAGTCCTCGCAGTTCAGCAGGATGAATTCACGAACTTCCGGCAGGGATCACTATCTGTAATGGACGCGGTTAAGAGGTTTGAACAGTTAGCCCGTCTATGCCCTAAACTGGTGCCCAATGAAGAGGAGAAGGTTCGAATGATGATGATAATGTTTCGAACAGATATAGCCAAGCTGGTCAGCACTGGCAACAGCCCGCCAGAAACAGTGTCAGATTGTGTAAGCAGAGCAGTCAGGGCTGAATACTGGATCAACAAGGATAAAGAAGCAAGAAACCAGATTTTTAAGGCCCGGAAGGAGGAAAAAGCTGCTGCCAAGACTAACCAACCCCGCCAGGGCACAGAAGCAAACACCAAAGGTCAAGCAAGCGGCTCTGGCCAAAGTCCCAAGCAATTTGGGAAGAACAAAAGGAAGGGAAACTTCAGTGGCCAGGGACAACAAAAGAATAATCCGCAGAAGAAGAATAACAGGGGCAACGATGGTAACAATGTCACATACCCTACCTGTGACACCTGCGGAAAGAAGCACCCCGGTGTATGCAGAAAGGGGTCAAACGCTTGCTACCTTTGTGGCAAAGAGGGACATTTTGCTAAGAACTGCCCTCAAAACAATCAAAACCCTCAACCCCAGTATCAGAATCAGCAGCAGCAGTACCAAAACCGCAACTCCAACCAGAGGCAGATTCATGCGGTACAAGCTAGGCTGGAAGGACCAGCAGTGATCCAGGGCAGAATTGAAGCGCCAGAACCACTAGCCCGGATCTATGCCTATACAAAGGGAGATGCGGAAGCCGGGACATCGCATGTGGTGACAGGTCAGATCTCTATCACCACCTATGATGTCACTGCACTGTTTGATTCCGGCGCTACACATTCGTTTATTTCCCTAGAGTTTGCCAAGAAGCTAGGAAGCAGTGTTAAGAAAATAGAACAACCTTTCAATGCTTCTTTACCATCCGGTGAAATTTTGTGGTCCAACTTCTGGATCCAAAATGTTCCCATCAGAATGAATGGCAGAGAATTAGTTGCAGATCTCATCGCAATCAAACTTCACGATTTCGATGTGATCTTGGGGATGGACTTTTTGGGGAAATATAACGCTAGGATCGACTGCCGAAGACGCCGTATCTCGTTTAGTCCCGACGGGAAGGATGAGTTCAACTTTCAGGGTCAGCTTAGGAATTCCACCACCAAGATGGTGTCAGCCATAAAGGCTTGGAAAATGTTAGCTAATGGGTGTCAAGGATATTTAGCTAACATGGTGGATAAGGGTCAAGAAAAGGAACTGACGCCAGGAGATGTTCCTATTATCAGGGAATATGTGGACGTATTCCCAGAAGAATTGCCAGGATTGCCTCCAGAGCGGGAGATTTCTTTTGAAATCGAGTTGATACCTGGAGCTGCCCCGGTATCGAAAGCTCCATACAGGATGGCACCCGCCGAGCTTAGGGAGCTGCAAGTGCAACTACAGGAGTTGTTGGACAAAGGGTTCATCAAGCAAAGCCACTCTCCTTGGGGAGCACCGGTCCTGTTCGTAAAGAAAAAGGACGGATCTTTGCGGATGTGCATAGACTACAGAGAGTTGAACAAGATCACCATCAAGAATAAATATCCTCTTCCGAGGATAGATGACCTGTTCGACCAGCTCAGAGGAGCCACAGTCTTCTCAAAGATCGATCTGCGCTCAGGCTATCATCAACTCCAGATTAAGGAGTCAGACGTCTCGAAGACAGCCTTCAGGACTCGGTATGGGCATTATGAGTTTCTGGTGATGCCCTTTGGACTAACGAACGCCCCAGCTGCATTTATGGACCTGATGAACCGAGTATTCAGGGACTACTTGGATAAGTTTGTGATCATGTTTATCGACGACATCCTGATTTACTCAAGGTCCCAGGAAGAACATGAGCAGCACCTGAGGCTAGTAATGGAGATGTTGAGACAGCATCAGCTATATGCCAAATTCACGAAGTGTGAATTTTGGCTGGAGAAAGTTCATTTCTTGGGGCATGTGGTAACAAGGGAAGGAATCTCTGTAGATCCAGCTAAAGTAGAAGCAGTCAGCTCGTGGCCAGTACCTAGGAATGTCACGGAGATCAGAAGTTTCCTCGGGTTAGCAGGATACTACAGAAGATTTGTAGAAGGATTCTCCAAGATAGCAGCACCTCTTACAGCTCTCACTCGGAAGGAGAAGAAGTACGAGTGGACTCAGAAATGTCAGGAGAATTTCCAAGAGCTTAAGAGGAAACTGACAAGCGCGCCTGTGCTGATTATTCCTGATGTCGAAGCAGGAAATTTTGTGATATACAGTGATGCTTCCAAGAACGGACTTGGAGCGGTATTGATGCAGAACGGGAGGGTAGTGGCCTATGCTTCCCGACAGTTGAAGAATCATGAGAGGAACTACCCTACCCACGACTTGGAATTAGCTGCTGTAGTCTTCGCCCTCAAGATATGGAGACACTACTTGTATGGAACAAGTGTGAGATCTACACTGACCACCAGAGCCTCAAATATATTTTTACTCAGAAGGAGTTAAATATGAGACAAAGACGGTGGTTGGAACTGGTAAAGGACTATGATTGTGAAATCCTATACCACCCAGGGAAGGCCAACCGGGTGGCAGACGCACTAAGTCGGAAGTCAGTAGGCATGCTAATGTCTATTGGAGCACTTCCTAAGCCCTTGCAAAAGGAAATAGTGGATTTCAACATTGAGCTGATAGCGGGAAAGTTGTCTTCGCTGGTTCTCAAGTCGGATCTGTTAGATGTTATCAAGGCGCATCAAGAAAATGACTCCTCACTGCTGAAGGCTAGACTGTTTAGTGAGAAGGGCAATGAATTCAAGACCTCGGATGACGGTACACTCCATTTTAGAGGGAGAATCTGCGTTCCTGACGTGAAAAATTTGAAGGAACGGATAATGTCGGAGGCACACCAAACACCGTATTCGGTACATCCAGGAGCTTCCAAGATGTACAAGGATCTTAAAGAGACCTACTGGTGGCCAAACATGAAGAACCAGGTAGCAGAATATGTGTCAAAGTGCCTAACTTGTCAGAAAGTTAAGGCCGAACACCGACTTCCAGGAGGAGAGTTACAGAAGATCGAACTTCCAGAATGGAAATGGGAGCAAATCACGATGGATTTTATCGTCGGATTACCCAGAACCTCGAGTGGAAACGATACGATTTGGGTCATTGTAGACCGACTGACCAAATCGGCGCACTTTATTGCGATTAAAGCCACACACTCCGTGGAGAAATTAGCAGGAATTTATGTGGCTCAAGTCGTCAGATATCACGGAATCCCAAAATCGATCATTTCCGATCGTGATGGGCGTTTCACGTCGCGGTTTTGGATGAGCGTTCACGCTGCAATGGGGTCAAGACTGAAGTTCAGTACTGCCTTTCACCCCCAAACCGACGGACAATCCGAGAGAACCATACAGACTTTAGAAGACATGTTGAGGTCATGCGTCCTAGATTTCAAGGGAAATTGGGATGAAAAGCTGCCACTAATAGAATTCTCCTACAATAACAGCTATCATGCCTCGATAGGGATGGCTCCGTTCGAAGCACTGTATGGAAGGAAGTGTAGATCGCCAATTCATTGGCAAGAAGTCGGACAGAAGCAACTGCAGACCACCGATTTCATAGAAAAGACCTCCGAGGACATTAAGAAGATCAAAGAAAGACTTGATGTAGCTTTTAGCCGACAGAAGAGCTACGCAGATAAACGCCGAAGGCCGCTAGAGTTCCAGGTAGGTGATGCTGTTTTCATCAAAATTGCTCCAATGAAGGGAGTAATGCGGTTCGGTAAGAAAGGAAAGCTCAGTCCGAGGTATACAGGGCCATTTAAGATTCTTGAGAGGATTGGAAAAGTCGCGTATAGGCTTGCTTTACCGTCAGAATTAGCCTCAATGCACGACGTTTTTCACGTTTCCATGCTAAAGAAGTACGTTCCAGATCCTTCTCACGTGCTCAGCCAGGAACCAGTAGAGGTTCAGACCAATCTGACTTATGAAGAGAAGCCTGTTAGGATCCTCGACAGAGAAAATAAGGTCTTGAGAAATAGAGTTATACCTATGGTTAAAATTTTGTGGCGAAACCATAAGGTAGAAGAAGCAACATGGGAGCCAGTGGAAGCGATGAAGAAAGACTATCCAGAATTGTTCTAATTTTCGAGGACGAAAATTTTTAAGGAGGGTAGATTGTAATATCTGGTTTTCATGACTACTAATTCTTGTAAAGAATTAAAACATGTGCAGTCGATGCAATTATATGAAAAAGTTCAGTCCAGAACTTTCAGATGTGTTTTGTGGGTTTTTATAGCCTAAACAGACTCAAAACTGATATTTCGGATGATAAGGAGTGAAAACTGATCATTTTATGAAAAGTCAAAATTTTGACCGAAAAGTCAACCGTTGACCCGAAAAGTCAACGTTTGACCAAAATAGTCGAAATTGAGTATTATGAATTTTAAGATCAGTTTTTCACGAAAAAGACTACCAAAACTCATTTTTATTAGCAGATAATGAAAACGAGACTTCGGATATTTGTTTTTCAAATCAGGCGATTTTTCTAAGCTCATGGGGCAAAAAGGGTTTGAGAAAACAAGAAAAAGATTTTTCGACCCGAATTCCCGACGGCATGTCAAAAATCCAAAAACTGTAAAATAATATTTACAGTATTGGAATTTAAATTTTTGAACTCGACGTTTCAAGATTTTCAGTCTAAAAACACAGTTTTTGTTCAAGAAAGTTCAAGAACAAAAGTTGTTCTTATCCTTAAGATGTGGTGGCCCAATCCTAGCTTGCCAAGTGTCCAAGACAACTCATGTCTTGTTGTCCCCCACCCATGGTCGGCAAACACAAGAGACAAGAGCCAAAAAGTTGGTTCTTGGATGTTCTTCAAGAGTCTATAAATACCCCTTCATCTCCTTCATTTCTTTTATTCAAGAAAACCAAGCAAAACTCTTGCACTTTTTCTTCTCAAAAATCCGAGAGAGAGAGAGACAAAGGGTTCGAAAATTTTGTGAGCCAAATCACTCCAACAAGCTTCGGGTAGCTAGGGAGACCGAGAGAAAGAAGAAAAAAAATTTCGGGTGGCTGCTCAGTCCTTGCCGTGAGCTGGAGCAGGGAACCGAGGGAGAGAGACCAAGTGAGAGCAAAATTTTCAAGGGAAAATTTGGGGCTAAGCTTCGGGTGGCCTAGCCAACAAAAGGGTGAGCTTGGGTGAGTTTGGTGAGTTTTGAGGCTTGATTTTAGCCTCTAGCAAGCTTCGGGTAGCTTGAGAAGAAAGGAGAAAAATTTTTCTCAACCTTGGTTCAAGTGGCCTAGTGGCCGAGCAAGCTAGAACCAGCCAAGGAGCCAAATCTTGGCGTTTGGTGCACCTAAGGAGCAGCCGAACCAAAAGGAACCAAGGGGAGCCTAGGAGAGTCTCGGCAACACCAAACCCTTAGGGGGCCGAAAATCCACACCAAGTGAGGTAAACCCTAAAACATTCTCTCAAGTTTTTAAATTGATTTTTAAAGCTTGATTTATGTGTATTTTTCGTGCCAAAGGGATGTAAGGGCATAAGCCCATGCTTGTTTAATTATTGCCCTATGTGCTTATGAGTGTGTATGTATGTGCCGGGTGTGTGCTTGGTGTGGCCGAGTGCCTTAGCTAGCCCAGCCATGGGCTGTTGTGCGCGTGTGTGTGTGGCCGAGTGGGCTGGTGAGGCTAGCCGGGTGCTTGGCTAGTGCAGCCGGGTGTGTGGCTGTGTGCGTGTGTGCTTGTGGCCGTGTGTGCTTGTGGCCGAGTGGCCTAAGGAGGCTAGCCGAGTGGTTAGGTGGACCACTAGGCTGTTGGCCGGTTTGCTTGCAAATTTTTAATTCGGTTTTATGCTTATTGATGCTAGAATGCATGCTAGGGTTGTTAGGCTTATGTCCCCATAGATTAATTTCATGTATGCTTGTATGATTTAAGTTTATGAACCAAGAATGCTAGATGCTAGTGTATGCATGTTAGTGGAACCGTGCAATCCCTAGGCAATTTAGGCTCGGGTTTGTGGATTGCACGAGCTCGTGAGATTGGCTTGGCTAGCCATGAGTGATCGATAGATGTGCTGCATGTTTGAACCTAACTCCCGCAGTGGGCGGTCGAGCTAAACCAACGTCTTAGGCCGTAACAACTTGACTAAAAACCGAAACTGCCTCTCGGGTTACTGGGGACAGTCTCGGGAAAACATCCCAGTTTGGAGATAGAGGCCGAATTGGCCAAAACGTAAAACACGAAAGTTGTAGGTTAGGGTGTTTACTAGGGGGTGGCGCGGGCACTTTGCCAAAATAAGGCTCCAAAGGCCTACTTTTATGCGAAAAACCGTAGGTGGGTCAGAAGACCCAGTTTTCAAGTTAAGTTCGGTTTTGATTTAAAACTGACTTCAAACGGTAAGGAATTTGAAAATGTGTAAAACACGAAAGTTTTAGACCTCCTCGAGGACTAGAACTTTCGTGAAGAAAACTTTTTCCGAATCAAAACAGATTTTTAACTACAACCTAAAATCTGAAAACGATGCAGGATTCAACATAATCCTGTACCCGAATTTTGTAGAACCAACTTAGGAAAATTTATTTTAGGACATAACATGTTGTTTTAAGCACGGAAACTGTCCCAAAAGCAGTTTCCGACCCCTTACCACTTTATGAAAAATTAGGCCAAGATTCACGCAAATTTTTAAGAGGACAAGTTAAGAAAGTTAAGTTTTAAGTTAACCCTTTATGAAAAAGTTTTTAAGTTAAGATTTTCAAGACAAAGGAATTTTAAGCTAAGTTTTGAAAGGAAAATGTAGAACGCATGGTAGCCGGGATTTAGACCCCGAGTTACCAGGCCTCGCCCAAAGGCCCCGAGTTGACCCGACAGGGTTGACTTTAGCTCACAAAAAGGTTGACTTCGGTTGACCGACAAGATAACGAGTTCTTATACACGCCCACGGGTAGGTGATCAACCTAACCCTAATGTTTTCTAAAATGGGCCAAGTATATTGAACGACTTTCCGACCAAACCCTAAGGGTTACAAAAGGCTCTACGTTAGGGGGACATATAGCCGAAAACCCGTAAAAATGTTGGTTAGTACCAACATACGATAGAAATGGAATCGAAGACTGATATGCAAACTTTCCATCAAGCAGGAGGAATTCTGCAGCAGCAACCGGAATAAGGATCTGCGAAACAACTAAGAGAATAGACGGTAAGTACAACACCGTCTACAGCACAAGCTAATAGGACTAGACTATTAGGCTCGTTGATGTGCTCTTTGATATGTGCTATGTATGCAATCATGGAAAATGCTAAGTGTATAGTAACATGCTAAGATAAGATAAGTAAGAAGCTAAGTAGAAAGACGACATCAAGAATGTATGTTCACACGTAAGAAAGAATAAGTAAGAAAAGAAGGACCGTGTCGATCCACCCGCGTCAGGTCGGGTCGGACTGTGATTGATCTGGATTTGGTTTGGCCGCCCCAGACAATTCATTAGTCGCGCGCCGGATTCGAACACGTAGATAAAGGGCCCATAAGATACAATGAAAGATAATGAAGCATAAAATGATCTATGCATGCTGAGTGCTATATGTATAAGTATGCTATGTATGCTATGTATGTTAAGTGTGCTAAGTATGTTATGTGTATGCTATGTATATGTTATGTAATGGTTATTGTGTGTTTAATGTTATATTGTTGCCTAATTGTTTTACGGCCTAGGAGTTGTACTTACTGGGCCTTAAGCTCATTGTTTTAAGTTTGTGCTGTATGTAAGTCGCCTGTCAGCTAATCTGATGCAGTGGGGAGTAGCGGTCAAGCAAATGTAAAATCGTGGTATATGGAGCCGCTACGCATTTTGTGTGGTAAACACGTACAAAAGACAAGAACAGTTTTCTAAGTAATATTTTATATGTTTTTGCTTAAAAACAATGTTTTAAATTTGTGTACATAGTTTTGTGTATAAAAAAAAAAAAAAAAAATCCGCTGTGTTTTCAAGCTAAGTATGCAAGCAAGTTTTAAGCATGTATGTATGAATGTAAGTAAGGGTAACGGCCTACGCTAGGTGGGGCGTTACAATAGGCTTTGTTTTGGTACTTGCCTAAGTATGTGATGTGTGCTATTAAGTATGATAGATGTACGCTAGGATTGTATGATCAACTTGTTCTGTGTTATGTGTTGTGATATGTTATGTGAAGTGATGTGTTCATGATATGGTTTATGATAAGTCAAGATAAGTTCATGATGTAAGTTATGTTATGCTGATTAAGACATGAAGCATGTAAGTATGATATCACAAAGCATTTTCATGAAATCTTATAAGAATGATAAGATCAAGTATGACATGACAAGATGAAAAGAAAGATGGCGAGCCAGTCGCCTGTGTCATACCAACCCGCTCGTAGGTCGGGTTGGACTATGGTTTGAGTTGGGAATGGACTGGCCGCCCCAACCACTCCATAGTCGCGCACCCGGTACGTATACTCAAGTAAGGGGCTCGTAAGTAAGATAAGTTATGAAATAGATCAAGAAAGAATAAAGGGGTCTTTGGCTCACCCTTTTAAACCACTCAACTCAAACTTTTTTTTGTCTTTTTCCTAAAAAGTTTTTGTCTTTTTCCCAAAAAGTTTTTTGTCTTTTCTGAAAATTCAAAAAAATTTACTTTTGAAACTTAAAAATCTTAACTCAAACTACTTCACCAAACACCCTATAAGAGAGCATAATACGAGCATAATTGGTTCATGCATACATTATGCTTCTGTATGTGACATGATATGTTATGTACGTTAAGAAATGTTACGTTCGGTTATGTTTTATACTTGTCGCGGTATAGTTAGTTGTACTTGCTGAGCGAAAGCTCACTGTCTTACGTCTATGCTGTAGGTAAGCAACCTGCAAGCAATTGTTGATACAAAATGGAGGAGCGTGGCAGGACGAACTGTGAAAGGTGAAAAAATATGCCGCTACGCGTTTTGTTCTTTCTAAGTATATTATTTGTTATTTGAACTGTTGGAAAAATCGGATCTAATATCAGAGTTACGGTGCAGCGGAAGTTTTAAAATTTTATGCCGTTTTCGGAAAAGAAGCTCATGATGCATATAACAATAAATTAAATTCATGATCAAGCGTACCTTATTTCTTGGATTCCGGAATTGCTAGAGCGTTTGACTAACGTGTCTTCTCTACTATTCTCGAGTTCCACATCTCAGAGTGTGTGTGGGCACACGTTCTATGAATCCAAGCGACCGGTAATACTTTCCGAAGTCTAGATCCCACCTTCTCAATTCCGATGATCCTCGTTGAGAATTTAATCCAACTTCTTTCTTCAAAACTACAAAACAGAAACCGGTTAACCTTCTATGAAAATTATCACTCAGTTTAACCTTTCTCACAGTTTTGATTCAATGGAATTTTTCTCTCTTTTTTCTCTTACTTGTTTGCCGAATTTTTGATTAAAAAAAGAATAGTTTTTTTTTCTTTCTATAAAAAACGTTTTTCACTTGTAGAAAATCAAGTCATAGTTTTTCAAGAACTCCTAGCCTTTATATAGTATTCCAATCCTTTTCAAAATTTATCTCCTTCTTGAAAAATAATTAATAATTATTTTTCCGGATAAATCTTGAACCAAAAGATCATACAAATTTAGGGCTAGATTCATTGAACCTAAAAACAAATTTTCAAGAGGAAATCTCAACTAAAAAATTCGGCCATAAGTGAGTAGATCATGATTGGTGATTCAAATTTTAAATCAAGAATCTAGACTAGTCAAAAGATCCTAGTCCTATCTTGATTCAAACTTCTTTTAAACCGTTTCGAATTTAAATAGGATTCACATATTTGAATAAATATTTTCCATAAACATTATCCATATTAATTAATTTAAATCAATGAAATATTTCAAATTTTCTTTCCTCAAAAAAACCATGCACCTCTTTAATTAGGAAAGAAAAATCCATGAAATAATCTCCATTATTTAAACCAATTAATAATTTAATGTTAGGAATATATTTAAATAATTTTGAAACAAAATTTTCTTCCCTCCATACAATTAAAAAACTTGCACCTATTATAATTAGGAGAGAAAAATTTTGTTTTCCAAAATTCAAACACAATCTTATTTTCAAAATTTAAATTAACCAATCACATGTTGACAAATCATTTGTCTACAAATTTCACATGTCCAATCCTTACTGGATTGCATGTTAGAGAGTACCATGTCTTAATAGACATTTCTAAATTCCATTTATAATTTACCGATCTCATTAGGAACAAATCCCGAGACGCTTCGTGGAACTATATGAGCTAATAAAGGGACCCGATAGAAACATGTAAAGAGGCTCCTATAATTGTGAAAAATTAATCCCAGATTAATTATCCATCAATTATCAACTTCAAAACTTTTAGTGAGATTAATTATCCATCAATTATCAACTTCAAAACTATTCCACTAAAAGTTTGAAGCTGAACTCCTGTTTACATACCGTATTACGAAAGCTCTCTTACGTAGTGCTTCTTCCATGATTTATTCATCGCTTGCTTAATCCCCATATGTTATCCATGATTGAATTAAGAACTTTTTCCGTTTTATCTTTTCAATCATTTTAACTTAAAGTTCCATTATTCTCCATTGAAAGAACCACCAATTGTAAAACCATACAATTGGTAAACCATTAGAGAACACAAAGTAAACCGATGGTCAAGATCTTGTTATACTATCTTTCAATCCCCGAATAATGCCTTTAAGTAGATAACATTTACCATCGTTAAGATAGCCATGGATTCCATATCTATGAATCTTGATTTCTCCATCCATAAGTCATGCACCCAAAACACAAGTATGTTGACCATGAATTAACAGTGTCTCACCTTTAGTGCATCAAAGTACATAAGTCATGGATATAAACTCAAGTAATCATTTCAGGATTAAGATTAATGTAGGATGATAATCAAAGCATCATTGATTCTTATAAACGGAATTATTAAACCGAATCAATTAACACTTTAGGTCCAGTCCAATGTCATACCTCAATACTGGTATACATTAAAGTTTATACTCGGAACCTATCCGATGGTCAAGACAAACCATCCCTTCAAGGAAGTAGACAATCTTTACAATCTTATCATGAATAAGATCCCCAAATCTTATTCCGTTGATTGCGGATTATTTATTTAGACTATTATCAAATTACCACGTCTTCTATGCATACCCCGTATATATATGGTAATTCGATATATTATCAACAGCCTAGGAGTATTTTATATTTGCTCAAAATAATCATACAATCAACAAATGAAAGTAAATATGACACAACTTATTAAACATGAATAACTTCCTCTTATTAATATCAAAATGTCATATTTACAGAAAATCCCTAATATTGATTTTCTATCCTTAGGGCATATATAGATCCCAACAATCTCCCACTTGCCCTAAGCGAGTAAATGTGACATATTACGCATCCCCATGCCTTTGACGTGTTCTTCGAATCTTCTGACCACCAAAGTCTTCGTGAACGGGTTTGCAAGATTGTCCTCCGATGCGATTTTGTAAACCATCACATTTTCACTCTCAATAAAGCCTCTGATATTGTGATATTTTCTGTCAATATGCTTACTCCTCTTATGATGCCTAGGATCCTTGGTATTAGCTACGGCTGCACTGTTGTCATAGTAGAGCACCATAGCTTTATCCATACCAGGAACGACCTCAAGGTCACTAATGAACCTGCGGAGCCAAACCGCTTCCTTTGATGCCTCACTGGCTGCCACATACTCGGCTTCCATGGTCGAGTCAGCAATACAAGATTGCTTAACACTCCTCCACACAACGGCACCACCTCCAAGGATAAAGATAGATCCTGAAGCCGATTTCCTTGAATCCTAATCTGATTGAAAATCAGAATCTGTATATCCTATAGGAATAAGATCCTGACCGGAATACACTAGCATATAATCCCTCGTTCTCCATAGATACTTGAGTATATGCTTGACCGCAGCCCAATGGTTTGGTCCCGGATTCGACTGATATCGACTTACCATACCAACTGCAAAACAAATATCAGGCCTAGTGCATAACATAGCGTACATAAGACTACCTACCGCTGATGCATAAGGTACATTTTTCATACGCTCTTTTTCTTCCGATGTCTTGGGACAGTCATATCTAGAAAGCTTGATTCCAATTCTGAAAGCTTGAGCACCTTTCTTGAAATCCTTCATAGAAAACTTCTCAAGTACTTTATCAATGTATAAAGCTTGGGAGAGTGCTATCGTTTTGTTCTTTCTATCTCTAAAGAGTTGAATACCAAGAACATAACTAGCTTCTCCTAAGTCCTTCATGTCAAACTGTTTGGCTAACCGAACTTTGACAGATGATAATATTGCCACATCGTTTCCAATAAGCAATATATCATCCACATAAAGTACAAGGAACACCACTTTCTCGTTCTTGATACATTTATAAACACATGGTTCATCAATGTTTTGTTCGAATCCATAAGTTTTGATCACTTGATCAAACCTAATATTCCAAGAACGAGATACTTGCTTTAATTCATAAATGGATTTAAGCAACTTGCATACTTTGTCTTCTTTGCCCTTTGCCTTGAACCCGTCTGGTTGTATCATATAGATATCTTCCTCAAAAGAGCCATTCAAGAAAGCTGTCTTGACATCCATTTGCCAGATCTCATAATCGAGAGCAGCCGCAATGGATAAAAGAATGCGGATTAACTTAAGCATTGCTACAGGTGAGAAGGTTTCTTCATAGTTGATTCCTTCTTTCTACGTATAGCCCTTTGCTACAAGTCTTGCCTTGAAAGTTTCCACTTTCCCATCCACACCTCTCTTCCTTTTGTATACCCACTTACACCCAATCGGTTTTATGCCTTGGGGTAAGTCTATAAGTTTCCAGACCCCGTTGGAATCCATAGATTCCATCTCGGTGTTCATAGCCTTTTGCCAAAGACTAGAATCAACATCCTCCATAGCTTCCTTGTACGTAGCCGGATCATCAATATGTTCTATGGATTCTGCTTCATAAATTTCACCACTGAACATGTACCTTTCAGGTTCCCTGATAATCCTCCCACTATGACGAAGCTCCTGTGGTTGTTGATTCTTTAGTGATTTTTCCATAGGGTTTTCTGTGACTTTAGGAACATCCAAACCCGAAGTCATCTCCTCAAGCACTACTTTGCTACGAGGTTTAAAGTCTTCCATGTAACTTTCCTCCAGGAATGTTGCATGTGTTGAAACAAAGACTTTATTTTGCTTCGGATTATAGAACATACCACCTTTTGTCCCTTTTGGATAGCCAACAAACAAGCACACTTCTGATCGTGACTCCAATTTCTTCGCTTCCTTATCCAGGACGTGTGCCGGACAATCCCAAATTCGAATATGATTCAAATTGGGTTTCCTACTCATCCATAACTCGTAAGGAGTTTTAGGAACCGATTTAGAGGGAACGTTATTCAGAAGATAGCATGCAATTTGTATGGCGTGCCCCCCAAAATGACAAAGGTAAAGTGAAGTAACTCATCATAGACCAGACCATATCCAATAGGGTCCTATTCCTTCTCTCAGCTACACCATTCTGTTGAGGAGTACCAGGTGCAGTCAACTGGGATTGTATCCCATTCTCTATCAAATATCCTAAGAACTCATCCGATAGGTATTCCCCACCTCGATCCGATCGAAGTGTCTTAATGGACTTGCCTAATTATTTCTCCGCTTCAGCCCGAAACTCTTTGAACTTGTCAAAGGCTTTGCTTTTGCGGGTCATCATATAGACATATCAATACCTTGAGTAATCATCAATAAAAGTGATATAATACTCATACTCACCACGTGCTTCTATGTTCATGGGACCACAAACATCTGTATGCACAAATTCTAAAAGTTTCTCGGCACGACCATCCTTGGCAGCAAAGTGTCGTTTAGTCATCTTGCCCTCCAAACAGGATTCGCATTGTGGCCAAGGTTCAACCTCATACAAGTCAAGTCTTTTACCATCCTTTGAATTCTGTTAAGGCTTATGTGACCAAGTCGTAAATGCCAAAGATATGATTTGTTAGAGTGAGAAGACTTATGTCTCCTAGAGTTCTTTTCCAATTATGTATTAAGCAGTGAGTGCATCCTAGGTTTGATAAAATAAAGATTTCCATGCATCCATCCATTACAGATAAGAGAATTGTTTTTCCTAATAATGACTTTATTATTAAAAGAAACTGAATAAGAATGTTTAATTAAACAAGCTACCGAAATTAGGTTCCACTTAAAATTAGGAACATAAAAAAAATGTCTCAAAACAATAAACCTAAATTCATCAAAATAAAGATGCACTTCTCCCACTGCTTCAGCTCGCACCAACGTCCCATCGCCAGTTCTTAACGTAAAGTCCTCCTCATGTAGACTTCTCGTTACCTTAAACCCTTGTAGAGAAATACAAACATGGTTAGTAGCTCCAGAATCTATAACCTAATTGTCTTTAGATTCTTCCACTAAACAACCCTCAAGATACAGGACATTGAAATTACCTTTCTGCTTTTGCAAAGCTAGGAAATCTCGGTAATCCTTCTTGAAATGTCCTTTATTCCCACAGTAAAAGCACTTAACCTTTTTGGGGTCCACCTTTCGCTTCTTAATCTTGGTAGACTTCTTAGAAGCAGGTGCATTCACCGCAGACTTGTTTCCCTTGTTCTTCCCTTTTTCCTTCTTCCTTTTGGGATTAGGAATAGACAAACTAGGTTCAGCCAAATTTGCCTCAGTCTTAGATCCATAACCCTTAAAAATGTTATCAAAGGCTTGCAACTCTTTCATCAATTCTGTTAAAGACATCTCCTTCCGGTTAAGGTTGTAGGATGTCTGAAACAAATCGAAATCCTTGGATAAGGTTTGGAAAACCATGACCAATTGAGTTGCAGCATCGATCTCAGTCCCATTTGCCTGCGCCTCAGACAAATAAGCCATGACTTTCATAATGTGCTTCTTGATGGGAGTTCCAACCTTCTGCCTGCAGTTCATAAGACCTTTGATAGCATCGGTCTTAGATTGAATAGTTTGTTCACCAAACATTTCCTCCAGGTTACCATGATCTGCCTAGCTGTTTGATGTTCCTCATACTGTCTCTGGAGCATGTTAGACATGCTCGCCTGAA
The DNA here is from genome assembly GCA_025413485.1 of Ficus microcarpa. Taxonomy (NCBI): domain Eukaryota; kingdom Viridiplantae; phylum Streptophyta; class Magnoliopsida; order Rosales; family Moraceae; genus Ficus; species Ficus microcarpa. Next base: position 268,124 of record CM046378.1, on the reverse strand, counting down.
TATAGCACATGGCACTAAGGTTGGAATTGTCCCAGCACTCAAGCGCTACAAAATCCCTATCAGGAGCATCGATCGCAGGCGTAGGTGGTCGAGGTTGGGTTAGGATAAAACTGTGTTTATCAAAGTTTAGGACGATTAGCAAGTTCCTTTTCCAGTCATTAAAATTCTCGCCAGTTAATTTGTATTGCATAAGTATCACAGATAAATGGCTCGACATTTTGATCTATAATAAGAAAACATGTAATAAGTATGAGCAAACATCCTATCAGTTTAGAAAATATGATTTTGTAATGAAATGAAAAGATATATATGCAATCTAAATGTTCATGTGTAATGTGACGCCCCCTTCTACGTAGGGCCGTCACCTTACTTACTTAACTTACTTTGCTTGAAAATTTAGGAATATTTTTTTTAATCATACTTGTTTTAGAAAAAGGTTTGCTCATAGAAACCCATATTACATACTTACTGAAATAAAAACTTGTTTAAAAGTCTTTAGTACTAAAATACCATATAACATAATCTGCTTCCATAATATATACATACATACAAAAACTTCTTAACTCAAAAGGGTTGCGGAATTTATGCGTAGTGGTATCCATACCGCCCTTTATCTGCCGCTGCATCATCCACACAACGCCCACCATTTAAACTGCAGGTTTCTTACCTACAGTATGAAATATAACTTGATAAGCTTTCGCCCAGTAAGCACAAACGTGATCTCACAAAACAATTTTATATTTAAAACATCTTGAAAACATAACATTCATCATATGCATATGCGTGAACCATTTATGTTCATTTATGCAATCCTTTTTAACTTGAACTTATCTTTCTTATGGGCCCCATAGTGTACGTACCATCATTTATTTAGTGCGCCTCCAGATACAGTTAGGGTTTGCAACGTCCCTAACTGCTCTGGGAAAACATAATTGATTACACCCTCCCGCATCAACAAGAGGGCAATAATCCATAACTTTAACATGAAAAACGCTCCACCTGATGGGAGGTCGGTACGACACTTTACTTGTGATATCTTACCATGTTGTTTATCCTTAGTGAACATACCTTATGATGTCACTATATGATAACATACTTTCATCTCATTCATAACATGGCATGTCATCTTTACATTCATGGCATTTTTGCAAACATAATATTTTTCTTTGCAAATATAGCCTTTTTGAAAGCATAGTACTTTGCCAATATGGCACTTTGAAAACATGACATTTTGCAATTATAGCACATATAGTATTTTCGTAGAAATAGCATTTATGCACAAATAGCATCTTATATCATAACACTTATGCAAACATAGCATTTCGTAAAATATGACATTTAAATATGGTATCATGTAGAACATAGCACAAATCATCTCGTAGCATATTTGAAGATAGCATATTTTTAAATTAGGTTAATATCTTTCATACTGCAGGTGAGGTTTGTACTTACCTCTTGTGCCGTATCCTTAATGTCGCGTCCTTAAATTTGTCGGCAACAGCAGTTCACTTTCCTGATATGTGAAAAGCATAGGATCAGGATCCTTTCATAAGGTGTTGGTGACCTAACCAACATTCACACCTACTCCTGATTGTATATCCTCTATACTTGATATCCATCTTGGTTACCTTAATCACCCTTCTTTATTAAGGATAATCAAACTTTGATTATCCTTAAGAGGTTACGTTGGATAACCTCCTTTTTTATACGCTAAACCCTAAATCATACCACTAGGGTTTAGGTTCCATTCTACCTTTGGGCTTTGCTCATACATTCTCATTATTGGGTCATATCCATTAACCCTTAAATCTTAGCCCAATCCTATATTTTGTGTATTCCTTAGGGTTATATGGGGTAACCCTTAAGATCAACTTTGATTCAACCTTGGGTCAACTAAAGTTAACATCTGGTCAACTAGTAGTCCACCCTTGGTCATCCTTGGCTTGACCCCGTAACTCGGATATAATATCCGGTTACCGTCTGTAGTCGGCTGGATTACTAATTTTACCTTAAAATTCAATTCCTTCACTTTTGGAAAACCTTGTGTAATTATCCTCAAAAATCCTTTAGTTTGCTTGTAAAAATTTTTACTTCCTTAACTTGAAAGTACTTTGGCTTAAAATCATCATTTTTCCTTAACTTGAAAACTTTTGGCTTGGAACCCCTTTTTTCTTCACTTCTTGGAAAAATGTGGAATTTCAAACCTGAACCCTTAAAATTCATGGTTTTTGAAACATATCTTTTATAAAATCATTTAAGGTTGGAAACTACCTTTGGAATAGTTTCCGTAGCTAAAATAACAGTTTAAAAACATTTTACAGTTTTTAGAAGACATTTTTGTAAAACCAAGGTGCAGGAATTTTTGAATTCCCTGCGCACCTTCCTTAAAACGTGCCCAGTTTAAAAATCCATCGAGAATCTAGAAAACTTGTCTTCACAAAAGTTGTAGCTCTCGAAAAATGATAAAACTTTCGTGTTTTGCGAAAAATCCAGTTCGGCTTTTATTAGTACCAGTTTTTCTTTGAAACTGGCTGACCCTGAAAAACCGAGTGAAAACTGGGTCTGGGGATCAGCCACGGGTTTTGGGGAAAACGGAGGCCGTTGGAGCCTCATTTCGAGATTCTGCTCACGTTGCTCTCTAGTAAAAGTTGTTCCGAGCAACTTTTGTGTTTTGAGTTTTACCCCGTTCGGCCTCTAAGGGCCTTAAAATTTCACTTTCCTGAAACTGGCCAGATTCGAATCCGAATTGACAATTTCGGTTGCTTAGTCCGGTTTACGTCCTAGTTCGCGGATTCTATCCCGACCGACCACTTCGGGAGCTTACTCATCAAACATATAGCGTTTCTAATGCCCCATTCATACAAGCATACAAATCCCATGGGTCCATGCAACCTCAAACCGAAAATCCTAATCCTTGGTTGCATGGGTTCTATCTAGCATTCCACACCAACAAGCATTCATCATCTCACCCCTAAGCTAGCAGCTGACCAGCCACTGCCTAGGGCAGGTCTTGTGACCAAAAATTTAGGAACATATCAACCACATCTAGCATGCTTCCTAACCATTTTTCAAGCACAAAAATCAAGTAAGCAAATATCAAATCAAGCCAACCAAACCCTAATCTCTAATCAAGCACACACACCAACAAATTAGGGCTGAAAATTTAAATGGACTTATGTCCTTACAAACCAACTTGAATCAGCATAAAAATGCTAGATTTGAACTTAATTTTAAGATGGTTCAAGAATTTACCTCAAACCCAAGTTAGGGTTTGGAATTTCCAAGGTTTCCTTGCTTGGTGGCTCACGGTTTTGGCTTCCCTAGAGCACCCGAACTTCTCTTCTTGGTGGATCACCCTAGAGCCGAACCTTCACACAAGTTTTCCCCTCAAAATTTCAGTTTTTCCTCACCCCAAACCCACGGCAGCTGCTGCCCCAAAATGGGTCTCCAAGCCTCCAAAATTTGTCCTCCTTTCTCCCTAGCAATCCGAACACCCCAAGGAAGAAAACGCCTAAAGAAATTTTCTGATTTCTCTTCTCTTTCTCTCCCTCTTACCCACGGTTTTGAGCAGCAAAATTGCAAGAGGTTGGCTGCTTTTCTTGAATAAAAAAAATGGGTTTATGAGGGGGGTATTTAAAAAGGAAGGGGGAGCTTGGGTGATCAACTTTTTTCCTCAAAAAATGGCATTTTCCCATCCCTCCCATGTGGTTGCCGAAAATTGTGGATGGAGGGGGAGCTCCACATGTGTAACTTGAGTTAGTGGAAGGTGATGTCAAGAGGATGAGGTCATTTTCCACTAACTCCCACAATGCCTTGTTTGGCCATTTTTGTTCTCAAAAACTTATTTTTCTTTCTTTTGTGCTACACAGATATTTCTAATATTGTGGTTCACCAAAACACAATATTTTTATATCGTACCGAAGTACGAAATTTATCTGTATAAAATTCGGACCGAACAATTTTTCTATCACTTTTTCGAGTCCTTTTTGCCCTTAACTTTGACTTGGTGTGCTTGATTTTCCCTAGGGACGCTTTTAAGGTTTATTCTTGCTATTTTGACCATAAAATATTATTCTCGGAACTTTTTCTGGGCTGTACCTCGAAAATCTCGTAAAGTCAACCCTTTGACTTTTTGTTGGTCAAACTTTGACTTTTTCGGTCAAAGTTGACTTTCGTAAAATTACATCCCTTCTCGTTCTTTTTCCTTCAAAAACCTCATACATGGCTCATAAATCATTCATTGAGTCTCATAAAAATTTTATTGAGAACTCGAACATTATTTAAATAAAATTATGAATTTCTCATTATTATTCATAATTTTTCATGTAACACATCATAAACACATAAATTAGACTTTAATTCCTTATGAACAAGGAAATTACAGGTCTACAAAAATTCAGGTCTTACATGTAAAACCCTTAAAACACATACCTTACAACGATAATTCATAGCTACCGCTTTCTAAGCTACCGAGGGGTAGTCATAGAATAACTAGCCAAGAACACGGATCCCTTCCGATTAATACATATTCGTCCATGGAACAAACTTCATTAAATATATATTAACTATCGTTTATTTGGCCACTACTTTAAATAATAGAGCCTCGAGGGAGGGTTAATAAATAAAGTAGCATGAGTGTGTAACCATCGTTTCCAATTTTGAATCTATATTTTACATCTGCCACCGAGGGGTGATCTAAACATAAAATATGCCCAAAATTGTTATCCTTTCGGAAATCCAAATCAGTGTGCGCTCTAGGTAAGATACCTATCCGAAGGGAATTCCCGGATCAAAACCGAGTAGTAAGCACTATCATGCGTAACTATTGGACCAACGATGGAGGCCGTAGGTTTTAGTGTGTAAAACCTTTTCCCACTCAATCTTTTAAATTATGGTTTTTGTTTTTCATGCATAAACAATATTTATTGAGTGGCACTCCCTAGTCTATATGGCATGTTATCAATACATCACGAAATAGTATAACATATTCATCTAGCAACTCATCATCCATGATTTGCAAAATATGTAAATAGCCGTGGATCATGATTCCATCCTAGAGAAAAGAAAATTGTAAAATTTACAAAAATTAACCGAAACATATATCGGCCTTCATTTGTAGATCCATGCTTTGTATCCTTCTTCAATATGTCTTCCTTCTCCAATGTCACATCTTTTTAAATTTAAAATTAAATTTAAATTTCAAAAAGATTATATGTGATTTTTAATTTTAATCAAAATTACAAAATATCAAAATTTAAATTAAAAATCCGGTTTATTAAATTTTAAAATTTAAAATTTGAAATTTCCAAATTTCAAATTTAAATTACAAAATTTTAAAATTCGTAATAATATCCATTAAATTTAAATTTAAATTTTCAATTTTGATTTCCAAATTATCAAGATCACATACCATTGGAAAATTAAATTTTCAAAAAGATTCTTGCGATTTTTTTTAATTATTCAAAAAACGTTTTTTTAATAAAAAAAATTCCAAAAAACAAAAAAAATCACATCCTTTGAAAATTTTCATACCTTCGTTCATCTTCAATCTCCTTGAATCTATTGTAGCCCGAATTTTACAAAAAAAAAAAAAAAAAAATTCCTATGCCGTTTCCGGCTTACAAAAATTCTAGGAATTGAAAGAACGACCTAGCGGTGATAATAGACCGCATCTATTACACTTGAAAAACCTAGATACAAATTCTAAACTCTATGGAATTATGATCGGTAAAATTGAACAAGCATAATATATTATCAAAATAATATAAAGCATTCATTCATCCATACATCCATTCATAATATATTTAACATACTCAAAATAAAACCTAGAGTGCCAACTCTCTAAAATATTTCATTAATGCATAGAGAGAAATTTATTTGATCAAATAATTTATGTTATATGCATGATCATGAGTTGGCTCTAATACCAATTGTTGGAAAAATCGGATCCGGTATCAGAGTTACGTTGCAGCGGAAGTTTTAAAATTTTATGCCGTTTCCAGAAAATAAGCTCATGATGCATATAACAATAAATTAAATTCATGATCAAGCGTACCTTATTTCTTGGATTCCGGAATTGCTAGAGCGTTTGACCAATGTGTCTTCTCTATTATTCTCGAGTTCCACGTCTTAGAGTGTGTGTGAGCACATGTTCTATGAATCCAAGCGACCGGTAATACTTTCCGAAGTCTAGATCCCTCCTTCTCAATTCCGATGATTCTCGTTGAGAATTTAATCCAACTTCTTTCTTCAAAACTACAAAACAGGAACCGGTTAACTTCCTATGAAAATTATCACTCGGTTTAACATTCCTCACAGTTTTGATTCAATGGAATTTTTCTCTCTTTTTCTCTCTTACTTGTGTGCCGAATTTTTGATAAAAAAAAAAAAACAATATTTTTTTTTCTTTCTATAAAAAATGTTTTTCACTTGTAGAAAATCAAGTCATAGTTTTTCAAGAACTCCTAGCCTTTATATAGTATTCCAATCCTTTTCAAAATTTATCTCCTTCTTGAAAAATAATTAATAATTATTTTTCCGGATAAATCTTGAACTAAAAGATCATACAACTTTAGGGCTAGATTCATTGAACCTAAAAACAATTTTTCAAGAGGAAATCTAAACTAAAAAATTCAGCCACAAGTGAGTAGATCATGATTGGTGGTTCAAATTTTAAATCAAGAATCTAGACTAGTCAAAAGATCCTAGTCCTATCTTAATTCAAACTTCTTTTAAACCTTTTCGAATTTAAATAGGATTCACATATTTGAATAAATATTTTTCATAAACATTATCCATATTAATTAATTTAAATCAATGAAATATTTCAAATTTTCTTTCCTCACAAAAACCATGCACCTCTTTAATTAGGAAAGAAAAATCCATGAAATAATCTTCATTATTTAAACCAATTAATAATTTAATGTTAGGAATATATTTAAATAATTTTGAAACAAAATTTTCTTCCCTCCATACAATTAAAAAATGTGCACCTATTATAATTAGGAGAGAAAAATTTTGTTTTCCAAAATTCAAACACAATCTTATTTTCAAAATTTAAATTAACCAATCATATGTTGACAAATCATTTGTCTACAAATTTCACATGTCCAATGCTTTCTGGATTGCATGTTAGAGAGTACCGTATCTTAATAGACATTTCTAAATTCCATTTATAATTTACCGATCTCATTAGAAACAAATCCCGAGATGCTTCGTGGAACTATATGAGCTAATAAAGGGACCCGATAGAAACATGTAAAGAGACTCCTATAATTGTGAAAAATTAATCCCAGATTAATTATCCATCAATTATCAACTTCAAAACTTTTAGTGAGATTAATTATCCATCAATTATCAACTTCAAAACTATTCCACTAAAAGTTTGAAGTTGAACTCCTGTTTACATACCGTATTACGAAAGCTCTCTCACGTAGTGCTTCTTCCATGATTTATTCATCGCTTGCTTAATCCCCATATGTTATCCATGATTGAAGTAAGGACTTTTTCCGTTTTACCTTTTCAATCATTTTAACTTAAAGTTCCATTATTCTCCATTGAAAGAACCACTAATTGTAAAACCATACAATTAGTAAACCATAAGAGAACACAAAGTAAACCGATGGCCAAGATCTTGTTATGCTATCTTTCAATTCCCGAATAATGCCTTTAAGTAGATAACATTTACTATCGTTAAGATAGCTATGGATTCCGTATCTATGAATCTTGATTTCTCCATCCATAAGTCATGCACCCAAAACACAAGTATGTTGACCATGAATTAACAGTGTCTCACCTTTAGTGCATCAAAGTACATAAGTCATGGATACGAACTCAAGTAATCATTTCAGGATTAAGATTATTGCAAGATGATAATCAAAGCATCATTGATTCTTATAAACGGAATTATTAAACCGAATTAATTAACACTTTAGGTCCAGTCCAATATCATACCTCAATACTGGTATACATTAAAGTTTCTACTCGGAACCTATCCAATGGTCAAGACAAACCATCCCTCCAAGGAAGTAGACAACCTTTACAATCTTATCATGAATAAGATCCCCAAATCTTATTCCGTTGATTGCGGACTATTTATTTAGACTGTTATCAAATTACCACGTCTTCTATGTGTACCCCGTATACATATGGTAATTCGATATATTACTAACAGCCTAGGAGTATTTTATGTTTGCTCAAAATAATCATACAATCAACAAATGAAAGTAAATAGGACAAAACTTATTAAACATGAATAACTTCCTCTTATTAATATCAAAATGTCATATTTACAGAAAATCCCTAATTTTGATTTTCTATCCTTAGGGCACATATAGATCCCAACATGAACATCGTTCTTTAATTACAGTTATGTGCTCGTTAGCACGGTATAAAAAAAATTTGCTGTTTTTCATGTAAGTAAGTTATTACGATGAGCCCTATATGTATGTATGTATGTATGGTAACGGCCTGTGCTAGGTGGGTCGTTATATTTCTACTTTCCTATTTTAGTTCTACTTTCCTAATTTAGTTCTTTGGCGGTTTTTTTTCCTTATTGGCATGTAATAAGTGGAAAATTAAGAGATTAAAGTTAGAATTGTTTCCTTTTAATTGACGCTGAAATTAGGTGAATATTTCAACTTTCCTTTAAGTTTTTTTGGCAAGTTTCCTTAGGCATTAGGCTTGAAAATTCGTGGCCTTGGTTCTATAAATTGTACCTTTTTCATGGAATAAGATAGATAATCAATTATTCAGAAATGTGAGAGTATTTTCTCTTTGGTTCTTTGATGAACTATTCCAACTTATCGGAATTTTCCGTGGCGTTCACTATCGACTTATCCAACTAATTTCTACCACGGTTTGTGGCGTCTTCCTTATACTAAGTGATGTGAATAAATGTGCAAGGAGGACTCCAGCTAATGTAGACGTTTTTCCCAACAAAATTCAAGAAGTTTATAAGATCTGACCAAGATTTGATTTCTTTGTAATCCTATTTGAGTTTTAAAGTTTTAGTTCAAAATTTGAATTTAGTTATATTTTTAATTCTGAATTTTTTAGACAAATCTGATTTTTAGGCATGTTTATCCTTAAGGGTAGATTAGGAATTTTACATGTGTATTTTCAACTATATAAAGCTGACTTCTCAGATTATGGAATAGAAGATTTTGATGTTTATTCATATTGTGAGTTATTCTTTTTGAGTTCTTGAAAAAACTTATCCGAACTTATAAAGGATTCCTTATGACGTTCAAATCGACTTATCAAACGGACTTCCATAACTGTTTGTGGCGTCTTCACCATACAAAGATTCTTACTTCGCTAAGCAATGGGTCGCGGTTTTCATCAAACTTGAAAGATCTTGGGTTATTGTTTCCAGATTTGGTATCAGATTTCGTCACATTATTGGCGTGGTTCGTATCACCGAGGTTCTTGTTTTGCATTAAACAATGGGTTGAGGTCAAATATACCAAGGTTATTGTTTTTGTTGAAACAATGGGTCGAGGTCTCCCATTCAAACCTAATCGTAGAATGTTCTTGGATTCCTTTTTGTTGTCAGGTCTCGTTATTGTTGGCAGGGTTCGCATCAGCTTGCATAATAAATCGAGTAGAACCCCTTCTCATTCCGTTGTCCCAACACTGCACCTACTGGGTAGTCGCTAGCATCGCACATTAACTCAAAAGGCAATGACCAATCAGGTGAAATGATCATGAGTGCAGAAACTAACCACCTTTTTAACTCCAAGAACACCTGCTAACATTCCTCATCAAAATCAAAAGGTCAATTTTGCTCCAGTAAAGTGCACAACGGCTTAGAAATTTTTGAGAAATCTCTTATATAAAAACCTGCATGGCTTAGAAAACTTCTAATCCTCTTTATTGATGTAGGTGTTGGTAGCTTGTCAATTACTTCAATCTTTGCTTTGTCCACCTAAATGCCCTTTGATGAGGATATCATGGCTACAAGGAATGATCACGAACCAAGTCAAGTTCCAGTTAGTCCGATGACGAGAGCTCAAGCTAAAAGATTCAAAGAAGAGTTGAATAACTTAGTCTCAAGAATTCTACAATAAGAAGAGAGTGTGTTCACTACTGATGGTGAACAAAGACTAATTCTACTCATCAAAGTTGATCTGGAAAAGAGCTAAGGCTAATGTGGATATTTGTTTTCCAATAAAGAATCAAGTCAAGATTATGTTTTCAAGATTTCAATAAGTTCAATATTCAAAACAAGATTCTAGAAGTTTAGAAGATTTGATCATGATTTGATTTCTTTGTAATCTTATTTTCGTTTTAAGTTTCAGTTTAAAATTTGAATATTTTTTTGTTTAGATCCGAATTTATCTTTGTTTAGATAAATATGATTCCTTCCTAGGATAAATTTGGATTTATTTAGGCATATTTATTTTAAAGGGTGGATCAGGAATTTTATAAATCATGATTTCAACTATATAAGGCTGATTTTTAGATAATGGAAACCAGTTTTTGATGTTTATTTATGTTGTGAGTTATTCTTCTTGAGTTTTTAAAGAAACTTATTTAAGCTTATTTAGGATTCTTTGTGGCATTCAAATCGACTTATCAAACGGACTTCCATAACCATTTGTGGCATCTTCACCAGACTAAGGTTTTTGTTTTACCAAGCAATGGGTCGCGGTTTCCATCAGACTTGAAAAATCTTGGGGTTGTTGTTTCCAGATTTGGTATCGGGTTTCGTCACGTTATTGACGTGGTTCGTATCACCCTTGTTAGAAACCTTGTGGCCTGAGACCCTCTTGTACCATGAAATGACACTTTTCCCAGTTGAAAACCAACTTGGTTTCTTCACACCTCATCAAGGTTTGTTCCAAATTCGCTAAGTAGTCACCAAAAGAATCACCGAACACTGAAAATTTGTCTATAAAAACTTCCATTAATTTCTCCACCATATCGATGAAAATAGACATCATGCACCTCTGAAATGTTGCTAGAGCATTACAGAGTTCGAACGACATCCGTTTGAAAGCAAAAGTCCCACATGGACAAATGAAAGTTGTCTTTTCCTGATCCTCTAGTACTATAGCAATTTGATTATAGCTTGAGTATTTGTCCAATAAGCAGTAGTATTCCTTTCCTGCTAATCTGTCAAGCATCTGGACAATGAACGGCAGAGGGAAATGATCCTTACTAGTTGCTTTGTTTAGCTTCCTGTAGTCCATACATACCCTCAAGCCAGTTACTGTTCTTGTAGGAAGTAGCTCATTATTGTCGTTTGCAACCATGGTGACTCCTCCTTTCTTTGGCAAGCATTGGACTGGGCTGACCCAAGAGCTGTCTGAGATAGGATAGATAATCCTTGCATCTGGCCACTTAATCACCTCTTTCTTTACAACTTTTTTCATGATTGGGTTTGGCCTCCTTTGTTGTTCAACATAATTACTGTAGCATTCCTCTAGTAAAATTTTATGCATACATATCGATGGGATGATTCCTTTAATATTTGCAACGGTCCACCCAATTGCCCTTTTGAACTTCTTTAGCTTGCTTGATATATTGTTTGGTATGTTGAGCCATGCCCTCTCATGGAGTTGTTTCATAAATTCTGGCTTCTTTTAACCATCTAAGTTCACATGCTTGAAAACAAATAAAGGTAATAAATCTAAGGGAGTTAAAGGATTAAAACCAAAAACAATTTCAAACGGTGAGAACTTAGTAGCATAATGAATCATACAATTATAAGCGAACCTAACATGTGGTAAACATTTTTCCCAAGTCTTAATGTTCTTACAAATGATAGCCCTCAACAAAGTGGATAAAGTCAGATTAACTACTTCTGTTTGACCATTGGTTTGAGGATGACAAGTAGTAGAAAACAAAAGTTTTGTTCCTAGTTTTCCCCATAATGTCTTCCAAAAGTAACTCAAGAACTTAGCATCTCGGCACAAAGATGTTCTAAGTTACTGCCCTAAGGAGATGGTCATTTTCAATTGCTGGAATGGATCAATGACAATGCCTACAGACTTGACTTTCCTGGTGAGTATAATGTTTGTGCTACTTTCAATATTATTGACTTGAGTCCTTTTGAAGTAGATGATGATTGGAGGACAAATCCTTTTCAAGAGAGGGGGAATGATGAGAACATCAAGGCTGTAAGGAGTATTCCCAAACCAATTTAAGTTCTAGTTGGTCTAGTGATGAAAACTTGAGCTAAAAGATTCAAAGAAGAGCTAAATAATTTAGTCAGGAGAGTTTTAAAACAAGAAGACATTGTGTTCATTACTGATAGTGAATAAAGATTGATTTTACTCATCAAAGTTGATCCAGCAGAGAGCCAAAGCTCATGTGGATGTTCAAGTTAAGATTACGTTTTCAAGAGTTCAAAAAATTCAAAATTCAAAACAAAATCTGATCAAGATTTGATTTTTTTGTAATCTTATTTTAGTTTTAAGTTTTAGTTTAAAATTTGAACTTAATTCTGAATTTTAGTATATTTTTTGTTTAAATAAATCTGATTCCTAGGTTTTTTAGGCATGTTTATCCTTATGGGTAGATTAGGAATTTTACATGTGTAATTTCAGCTATATAAGGCTGACTTTTCAGATTATGAAATAAGGTTTTGATATTTATTTGTATTGTGAGTTATTCTTATTGAGTTCTTGAAGAAACTTATCCGAACTTATCAAGGAATTCCTTGTGATGTTCAAATTGACTTATCAAACGGACTTTCCATACTAGTTTGTGACGTCTTTATCATACCAAGTGATGGAGACATGGAGAGCTCAAATGCATGGAAGGTGGCTGACCCAATTCAAGTTCCTGTTGGTCCAGTTACAAGGGCCCGTGCTAAGAAATTCAAGGAAGCATTAAATGGGTTGATTCATGAAATTTGGAATCAAGTCAATTTATGCAAGCCCATTGACCACGGCCCACGTCAACCTCAAAGGTGTATCAATTTAATCCAGATTTTAGAAGAGTCCACGAATTTGGCATGATCTAGGCTAATGAAGAATTTCGGAAACTTTCCCATTGTGGGCACATGTGGCTGATCTGTTTGTTCAAGTGGCCAAAACGAATTTATTGCACTTTCCCTTAAGTTTTGGGCATGTAATTGGCTGATAATCAGCCATTAAAACATTCCTTTTAGTTGGTTTTTATTTAGGGTAAATTAGGGTTAGTTATTACATTTGAATTTGTCAACTTTCCTTTTCTAGTTTTAGGCAATTTCCCTCTGATTTTTTGGACGAATTTCCTTAGGTTTTTCTGATTGTAATTTGGCCTATAAATAGGCATTTTCATGATTAATGAGAGGACTTTTTTTGGACGAAAATTTATTTTCTGAAAGGTGAATTCTTTCTTTGGTTCTTTGACGAACTATTCGAACTTATCGGAATTTGTCCGTGGCGTTCAAAACCGACTTATCAATCAAGCCTTCCATCCTTGATTGTGGCGTCTTCGATATACCAAGGTTCTTGCTTCGATATAAGCAACGGGTCGCGGTGATTTCCATCCAAATCTGAAGTAGAAACGGTCTTGGTGCTTTCTTTATTGATAACGGGTTTCGTCAGTATATTGGCGAGGTTCCTATCATTTGGTATCAGAGCCTAGGCTCTAGGTCAGGTTTGTCTATCCTTTAATTGTTTTTTTTTTTCGTTTTTCTTTTTTTCTCCAATCCCAGTTCATTTCAGTTTCTGATTAAAAAAAAATCGAATTCAAAAAAAAAAAACGTCAAAAGAAGAAAAGAGAAGAACAGAAAAGAAAGGGAAACAGAAAGGAGTCTGGAAAAAAAAAACGTCAAAAAAAAAAAAGAACAGAAAAGAAAAGGAAACGGAAAGTAGTCTGTTAAAAAAAAAAAAGGAACGTTTTCCTTAGTAACGGAGGCGATAAAGAATTTTTTTTTGGTTCAATTTTCATGAACTTACCCGCGTCTCTTCATCTCTTTTGCTGAATTTGTGCCTGGACAGATTCTGATTGTTGTTTGTGTATTTCCAAAAGAACCAAAAGAGGGAATAAACGAGTGGAAAAAGGCAAGAGTGGTGAGATAATTCGAGGGTAAGAGCCATTAAGTCGAGTGTAACACGAGTGAACGGAGTGATCAATTGTTTGAGTGAAACACGTGAGGCAGAGAAGTGAGGTCCTTCTTTTATTTTTTTTTATCTAACGTGGTTTTGCAGGTTATAAAAAAAAAATGAATCCGAATCAAGAAAGTGAAGCTGACGATGACCTTCCACCACAAAACATCCCAAATCTCCAATTGCAAGCATTAATGGGGCAAATGGAACGGTTGTTGACACGTGCATTAGAGCCTATTCAGGAGAAATTGGATGAGGTTGATGCTAGAACACGTAATAGGTAGCCACTAAACGTACGAAATAGGCGTAGGGGTGGACGTGTTATTTCGGAGGATGATGAGGAGGAAGATGAATTGGAAGAGTTGGAGGAACCACCAATTAATAGGGGCAGATTTAGGCATGGAAATGAGAATAGAACGCATGGCAATAGGAATAGAGAAGCTAGGAACCGGGAAGATTCCGCAATGGGTGGTATTAAGATGAAGATTCCGCCATTTCAAGGGAAAAATGACCCTGAAGCTTATTTAGAGTGGGAGAAGAAGGTGGAGTTAGTGTTTGATTGCCATAATTACTCGGAATTAAAGAAGGTTAAGCTTGCTGCCATTGAATTCTCGGATTATGCGATTGTGTGGTGGGATCAGTTGGCGATGAATAGGCGACGGAACCGAGAGTACCCGATTGAGACTTGGGAGGAGATGAAAACGGTGATGAGAAAACGTTTTGTGCCCAGCCATTACTACCGGGAATTGTACAAAAGGTTGCAAGGACTAAGGCAAGGAAACAGGAGCGTGGAGGAGTATTATCAAGAGATGGAAATAGCCATGATACGAGCCAATGTTGAAGAAGATCGAGAAGCAACAATGGCGAGATTTTTGCAGGGGCTAAATCCGGACATTCAAGATAGGGTGGAGTTGCAACATTACGTGGAGATAGAAGACATGTTACACATGGCCATCACGGTAGAACGGCAGCTAAAGAGGAGGGGTAATTCACGTTCGAATATTAGTTTGGGGCATTCTACATGGAAGCTGAACTATGGGAAGAAAGAAGAGAAGACGGTTGCGAGGACCAAATTCGAGCCAAAACCAGCCACTACTAGCCCTCCAAACCAAGGTAAAAATGATTCATCCACCTCTCGAAACCGTGATATTAAATGTTTCAAGTGTCAAGGCAGGGGTCATATTTCAAGCCAATGTCCGAACAAAAGGGTGATGGTGTTACGGGACGACGGAGAGGTCGTTACGGATGACGAATCAGACAAGGACTCCATGCCACCTTTGGAGGACGTGAATGAAGAAGAATTTGCTGCCCAAGGAGAGTTGTTGGTCACTCGACGAGCCCTTAGTTTGCAAGCCAAAGAGGACAAAGAAGAGCAACGTGAGAACATTTTTCACACTAGGTGCCACGTGCGGAATAAGGTATGTAGTGTGATAATTGATGGAGGTAGTTGTACGAATGTTGCTAGCACTACTATGGTTGATAAATTAGGGCTGCCAACGACCAAGCATCCTCGGCCATACAAGTTGCAATGGTTAAATGATAGTGGCGAAGTAAAGGTAACCAAACAAGCGCTAATTTCGTTTCGCATTGGTAGATATGAAGACGAACTTTTGTGCGATGTAGTTCCAATGCAAGCCGGGCACTTGTTGTTAGGTCGACCATGGCAATTTGATCGTCAAGTCAAACATGATGGTTATACAAATAAATATTCTGTTGTGCACAACCAAAGAACATTCACTCTTGTACCAATGACACCTAAACAGGTTCACGAAGATCAAGTGAGGTTACAAAAGGAGAGTGAACAAAAAGGAGAGAATGAGAAAAAGAAAGAGAAAGAGGGTAAAAAAACCGAGTGTTGGGGTGCGGAGAGAGAGTTCGGCCAGAGAGGGAAAAAAGATAGAGAGGCCGAGAAAAAGGAAAGCAAAGGAGCGAAAAATGAGAGGGCCAATAAAAAAGAAGATTCGGCCAATGAGGTAAAAATTGAGAGAAAAACGAATTTCTATGCAAGAATGAGTGATGTGAAGAAAGCTTTGTTTTCTAATCAGCCAATGATTTTACTCATGTACAAGGAGGCGTTATTAAACACTAATGATTTTGATTCCACCTTGCATAGTTCTGTTGTTTCTCTTTTGCAGGATTACGAGGATGTCTTTCCCGAGGAAACACCGCAAGGATTACCTCCAATCCGCGGGATTGAGCATCAAATTGAGTTCGTACCCGGAGCTGCCATTCCAAACCGACCAGCCTATAGGAGTAATCCCGAGGAGACGAAGGAACTCCAACGACAAGTAAGTGAGTTAATGGAGAAGGGATACGTGAGAGAAAGCATGAGCCCGTGCGCCGTACCAGTTTTACTTGTGCCGAAGAAGGATGGGACTTGGAGGATGTGCGTTGATTGTCGAGCCATCAACAACATCACGGTAAAGTATCGACATCCCATTCCTCGCTTGGATGACATGTTAGATGAATTGCATGGTGCTTGTGTATTTTCGAAAATTGATCTGAAAAGCGGATATCATCAAATTCGCATGAGAGAAGGAGATGAGTGGAAGACGGCTTTCAAAACAAAACAAGGTTTGTATGAGTGGTTGGTAATGCCTTTCGGTTTAACCAATGCGCCTAGCACATTTATGCGTTTAATGAACCATGTTTTGCGAGCTTTTATTGGAAAATTTGTCGTAGTTTATTTTGATGATATTCTGATCTATAGCAACAACTTGGATGATCATATTGAACATTTGAAACTTGTTTTAGATGTTTTAAGGAAGGAAAAGTTGTATGCTAATGTTAAGAAGTGTACCTTTTGCACGGATAAGCTTGTGTTTCTTGGCTTTGTTGTTAGTGCTCAAGGTATACAGGTTGATGAGGAAAAGGTTCGGGCAATCCAAGAGTGGCCGAGTCCCACAAGCATTGGAGATGTAAGGAGTTTTCATGGACTTGCCAGCTTTTACCGGCGATTTGTAAGGGATTTCAGTACTTTGGCTGCACCGCTCACAGAAGTAATCAAAAAGAACGTTGGGTTCAAGTGGGGAGAAGAACAAGAGAAGGCGTTTCAGCTTATTAAGCATAAGCTTACTAATGCTCCTTTACTTGCTTTACCAGATTTTTCTAAAGCATTTGAAATTGAATGTGATGCTTCTGGTGTAGGTATAGGTGCCGTGCTGATGCAAGGAGGACGTCCAATCGCGTATTTCAGCAAAAAATTGAGTGGGGCAACACTAAATTACCTGACTTACGATAAGGAGTTGTACGCATTAGTTCGAGCATTGAAGACTTGGCAACATTACTTATGGCCGAAGGAATTCGTGATTCACACTGATCACGAGTCATTGAAACATTTGAAGGGGCAACAAAAGTTGAACAAAAGGCATGCCCGCTGGGTTGAATTCATCGAGACATTTCCTTACGTCATCCGATACAAGCAAGGTAAGGAAAATGTGGTTGCGGATGCACTTTCTCGCAGGTACGCCTTACTCTCTATTCTTGATGCTAAACTACTTGGTTTTGAGCATATTAAGGACTTATACCCTTTGGACCAAGATTTTAGTGAGGAATATCAAGCTTGTGAGAAACACACAGTGGGAAAATTTTATAGGCATGATGGATTTTTGTTTCGGGAGAATAAGCTTTGTGTGCCTAATTGTTCTTTGAGAGATCTGTTAGTAAGGGAATCACATGGTGGTGGATTGATGGGACATTTTGGGATTGCTAAAGCTTTAGCTGTTTTGCAGGACCACTTCTTTTGGCCACATATGAAAAGAGATGTTGAAAGGATTTGTGGTAGATGTGTCCCGTGTAAGCAAGCTAAATCGAGAGCACAACCCCATGGTTTATACACTCCTTTACCAATTCCTAGTGAGCCTTGGACTGATATTTCAATGGACTTTGTGTTAGGTTTACCTAGGACCAAACGAGGGAAGGATAGTGTGTTTGTGGTTGTAGATCGATTTTCTAAGATGGCACATTTTATTCCCTGTCATAAGACTGATGATGCTTCTTATGTTGCTGAATTGTTCTTTCGGGAGATTGTGAGGATACATGGAATGCCTAGAACAATTGTTTCGGATAGAGATGCTAAGTTCTTGAGCTACTTTTGGAGGACTCTGTGGAGTAGGTTAGGTAAAAAATTGTTGTTTTCTACTACTTGTCACCCACAAACTGATGGTCAAACTGAGGTAGTAAATAGGACTTTGTCAACTTTGTTAAGGACGATCATTAGTAAGGACATTAAGACGTGGGAAGATTGTTTACCGCACGTTGAGTTTGCATATAATCATTCTGTCCATTCTGCTACTAAGTATTCACCTTTTGAGATTGTTTATGGTTTTAATCCTTTGTCTCCATTGGACTTATCACCATTACCTGTTTCTGAGCGTGTTAATTTAGATGGCAAAAGGAAGGCTGATTTTGTTAAGCAGATTCATGAGAAAGCAAGACTCAACATTGAGCGAAGAACGGAACAATATGCAAAGCAAGCCAATAAGGGGCGACACAAGCTAATTTTCGAACCCGGAGATTGGGTATGGTTGCACTTCAGAAAGGAGCGCTTTCCGGAACAAAAGAAGTCAAAGTTGCTACCACGAGGAGATGGTCCATTTCAAGTCGTTGAAAGAATCAATGACAATGCTTACAAATTGGATCTGCCAGGTGAGTATCATGTAAGTGCTACCTTCAATGTTTCTGATTTAAGTCCCTTTGATGCAGGAGATGATTTGAGGACAAATCCTTTTCAAGAGGAGGGGAATGATGGAGACATGGAGAGCTCAAATGCATGGAAGGTGGCTGACCCAATTCAAGTTCCTGTTGGTCCAGTTACAAGGGCCCGTGCTAAGAAATTCAAGGAAGCATTAAATGGGTTGATTCATGAAATTTGGAATCAAGTCAATTTATGCAAGCCCATTGACCACGGCCCACGTCAACCTCAAAGGTGTATCAATTTAATCCAGATTTTAGAAGAGTCCACGAATTTGGCATGATCTAGGCTAATGAAGAATTTCGGAAACTTTCCCATTGTGGGCACATGTGGCTGATCTGTTTGTTCAAGTGGCCAAAACGAATTTATTGCACTTTCCCTTAAGTTTTGGGCATGTAATTGGCTGATAATCAGCCATTAAAACATTCCTTTTAGTTGGTTTTTATTTAGGGTAAATTAGGGTTAGTTATTACATTTGAATTTGTCAACTTTCCTTTTCTAGTTTTAGGCAATTTCCCTCTGATTTTTTGGACGAATTTCCTTAGGTTTTTCTGATTGTAATTTGGCCTATAAATAGGCATTTTCATGATTAATGAGAGGACTTTTTTGGACGAAAATTTATTTTCTGAAAGGTGAATTCTTTCTTTGGTTCTTTGACGAACTATTCGAACTTATCGGAATTTGTCCGTGGCGTTCAAAACCGACTTATCAATCAAGCCTTCCATCCTTGATTGTGGCGTCTTCGATATACCAAGGTTCTTGCTTCGATATAAGCAACGGGTCGCGGTGATTTCCATCCAAATCTGAAGTAGAAACGGTCTTGGTGCCTTCTTTATTGATAACGGGTTTCGTCAGTATATTGGCGAGGTTCTTATCACCAAGATTCTTGTTTCGCTAAACAACGGGTCGTGGTTTCCATCAAACTTGAAATATCTTAAGTTGTTGTTTTCAGATTTGGTATTGGGTTTCGTCACGTTGTTGGTGTGGTTCATATCAGGAAGGATCGTGCCCCATTACCTATATGGAGATAAGAACATTGGCACGGTGAAGACGCCACAATCAACTATGGAAGGATTGACTGATAAGTCGGTGAATGCCATGGAAAATTATGGTAAGTTCGAATAGTTATTCAAAGAACAAAAGAGAAAATACTTTACAATTACTGAATAATTATCTGCCTTTTTACTACGATGGGATTTATAAAATGAGACTTTGCTATAGCTTTACCATAATTTTTTTCCACAAAAGCATTTTTTGTTCTTTTTTTTTTTTTTTTCTAATTCTGTGCAGCAATAGTTTTTTTTTTTTTTAATCCTCTCTCTAAACTGGACTTACAAAATAATAAAGGGTTAATTTCATTTCTAGCACCTGTGGGATAAATAATATTAAAGACAGCACCAATTTTTTTTCCTTCATTTCTAGCACTACCACATCATTTATGTGGAGCCCAACCGCATTTAATGAATGCCAAAAGTCAGGTTTACCCTCACCTCCCACCAGCCCAAGAGTCACTCTCCATCACATACCCTAAAAAAAATTTCAAACCAGCTTCTATAGTGTTTTAGAGAGAGAAACTGAAATCTAGAGGAGAAAGAGTTGTAACCGGCCGGAACCGCTCAGAAACCGTCCAAAACCACCGCGAAAGCCCTTTATAAACCGCTTGGAAGTCTGTGAATGTCGGAAAATCTTAAAAAACTACCCATGTTGAAAGCCACGAAATTGATTAAGAAAAACATTACTCCTGAATGTTTGCTTAAAATACATAAAGTTAGTATTTTTATTTAATTTTGTAAGATAAACCATCTGTTTATAAAATTTAGTGTCTTGGTTTATATAAATATTTGGGTTTTCGTTGATGTTTGTTTAATTGTAGGCGATATCAGTGGCTGGTTATTTATTAATGAAATTATCCCTTTATTTATGTTGTGATCATCCTGTAATTTTTGTAATGGTCATTTTTGTAATGACTCTCTGGTCATAATAATAAATACTCAGTTTTAAGTTATTTCCGGATGGTCATTTTCATGATGACTTGTTCGTCAAAATAATAATTACTTAATTTTATGTTATTTCCGGGTCATTTTCATTTGACCTGTTGGTCATAATAATAATTACTCACTTTTATGTTATTTTCGGATGGTCATAACTGTTATAACCTCTCTCCATATCGTGAACTAGAGTAACAGTCATAACTGTTATGACCGGGTGGTCATAACAGTTATGACCTCTCTCCCTATCATGAACTAGAGTAACGGTCAGTCATAACAGTTATGACCTCTCTCCCTATCATGAACTAGAGTAACGTCATAATTGTTATGACCGGGTGGTCATAACAGTTATGACCTCTCTCCCTATCGTGAACTAGAGTAACGGTCATAGCTGTTGTGACGGATGGTCCTAACAGTTATGACATCTCTCCTATCGTGAACTAGAGTGGTCATAACAGTTATGACATCTCTCCCTATAATAACGGTCATAACTGTTATGACCGGATGATCATAACAGTTATGACCTCTCTCCCTATCGTGAACTAGAATAACGGTCATAAATGTTATGACCGAGTGGTCATAACAGTTATGACCTCTCTCCCTATCGTGAACTAAAGTAACGGTCATAACTATTATGACCTGTTGGTCATAATGAAAATGACCATCTGAAAATAATTTAAAACTGAATCATTTTCATTATGACCAAAGAGTCATAATGGTCATAATGAAAATGACCATCTGAAAATACTTAAAACTGAGTCATTTTCATTATGACCGACAAGTTATAATGAAAATGACCATCCAAAATTATTAAGAATTGGTCATTTTTATTATGACCAACAAGTCATAATGAGTCATAATGAAAATGACCATCTGGAAATCAAAAAAAAAAAAAAAAAACTAACTTTATGTATTTTAAGCAAATTTTTTTCAACAAATCATTTAGAAAGTTGGAATTTCATTAAAAACACATATAAAAATGAAAACTTTTTTTTACATAATCGATAAAAACTTTACATTCTTGCTGAAAGATATTAAAAACGTAAACTTTATAAACATAAAAACAAAAATCAACTTTTCCTTGGCCGATGGGCCTTTAGATGCCGAAGCCGATACTCGGACTGACCTCCTTTCCGGAATTGTGTTTTTCTCAGATATTTTCGTGGGCTTCGACATGGGTAGTTTTTTTGAAGATTTCCGACGTTAACACACTTGTAAGCAGTTTATAAAAGGCTTTTGTGGTGCTTTAGGATGGTTTCCGAGCGGTTATGGAGTGGTACCTGCTGGTTGCAACTCTTTATCTCTCTAAAACACTGTAAAAGCTGGTTTGAAATTTTTTTTAGGACTGCGATGGAGAGTGACTCTTGGGCTGGTGGGAGATGAGAGTAAACCTGACTTTTGGCATTCATTAAATGCGGTTGGGCCCTACATAAATGTTGTAGCAGTGCTAGAAATGAAGGGAAAAAAAGTGGTGCTGTCTTTAATATAATTTATTCCATAGGTGCTAGAAATGAAATTAACCCAATAATAAATGAGTAAAAGAAAGCAATATATAGGGAAAAATTAATATCCACCTAATAAAAATTCCAAGAAATAAATAAAGAAAAGAAAAGAAAAATACACGCGTATAGAAGAGCGCGTGGGGGAGATGATCTCAATTTGATGTTAATCCTCCCCTCACCTCACCTCACCACCCTTTAATTTATGAGACGACCAAATTCCACTCTTTAATTTTGACCCTTTTTTTTTTTTTTTTTTTTTGGATTAGTTTTGGCAATTGACAGTTTGGCAACCTTCCATAATTAAAAATTTATCAAATATTAACAAAACTTATCAAAACCAGAACATATCAAGAGACTTTTCTCGATTAAATAACAATTAAATAAAGAAAAACTGCAGAAGAAGAGCCCCCCAAAAGAGAAAAAAAAAAAAAAAAGAATTCAGAAGAAACTTGTGAACGTGTGCGCCTCATTTTGGTGAATGACAAAATAAGGGGAAAAATAAAAAAACACAATCTGTCCTCAGAATCTTGTTGTTGTTGTCCGTTTAATTAATATTTGTTTTTCTCACATTTCTCCGGGTTTGAGTTTTGACCCCTTCCATTCCATTCCATTTCTTTCTTTCTTTCTTTCTTTTCATCGATCTCCTTTACCTTACCCCAAACCCAAACCCAATCCAATATTATATACTTATGTTTTATGTTTGATTTGTTAAAAAAGAAAAGAAAAGAAAACCAATTTTTAAATACAGACAGATAGATTACTTCGTTTCCAAAACTCGAAGCCCATGTAAATTCCTTCACGTTCCCCCCCCCACCGCTGATGTCTATTTATGATATATAAACATATTATGATATATTGGAAAGAGGAGATGTTTTTGATATGTGGTACTAGAGATGCATATTGAATTGAATAAATGAGTAAAAAAAATGTGTTATTTTTTTTATTTTGTGATGCAAATGCATTATGTAAAATTGCAAAGAAGGGGAGATTGAGGGATTGTAATGTGGATGGTTTTTGTTGTTGTCGCTGTTGTTGTTGTTGTTGTTGTTGTTGTTGTGAACGAATGAACGAATGAATGGAGAGGCTGGACCTTTCTACCACCCAGCATCACAACCACCACCACCATCATCGTCATCATGATCACAAGGATAATCGTACTTCTTCTTCTGCTTCTGCTCCACCTCGGTCTCTTCCAGGTCTTACTCTTTTTCCCCTTCCATTTTCCCATTTTCTACTTCCATGTTTCCATGTCTTATTAGAATTCAACCATATAGATTGTCCTGTGTTGCACTGAAATTGGATGTATTACATATATATATATATATATATATAGTTCTAATGTTCCTTTTTTTTCCTTTTTTTTTTTTTTTTTTTTTTTCTTTTTCAACATTTTGCAGGATCAGCTGCCTGTCTATACGATCTCTTCCGTTTAGAATCAGCCAATTCCATTTCTGGTAGTCCCCCTCCCTCCTTATATCCTTCCTTTTCTTTTCTTTCTTTTTTTTTTTTGTTTCAAAATTTTTCTGAATTTCTTTATGATCCTCATCCATTGAACAGGAACACAAGAAAGGTTGGACGGTTTCTTGGATCAATCCGGCAATAGACATTGTGCGGATTGTGGATCTCCTGATCCAAAATGGGTGTAAGTAATCATTTTCACATTAAAAAAAAAAAAAAAAAAAAAAAAAAAAAAAAAAAAAAAAAAATCTGCAATCCCGTTTTGTTATTGCTTTAATAATTAATCCTAATGTCCCCGACATGTACAATGATTCATTCTTAATTCTGAGAATATGCTATATTCTCTACTCTCAATCTCTATCTTTACTTTCTTCCACTCATCTATTGCTCAATCAATAATGCAAATTTAGTTCATGGAATCTTCTGATGCAACAATGTTTCTTGTTCACAACTTCTTTTCTTTTTTCTTTTTTTCGTTCCTTTGGTTATTTGCATTGAGTTCTAACCGCATTCGGTCTGCCTGTAGATCTATTACTTTCGGAGTACTAATTTGCATAAAGTGCTCTGGAGTCCATAGAAGCCTTGGAGTGCATATATCCAAGGTACGCCTTTGACCCTGTCTATTTACTACCTCAATTTTCTAGAATTAAATTGCTCCAAGTAGAAGCCAGGTGATAGACGGATCATAATTTCATACTTCTCTATCTAAATATCAACAGCAATTATTGTCCAGTAGACAAATCTTTGAAAAATTACATAGCTTAGACAGGTCTCAAGGAGGAAAACCAGCCGACTATACTTGTGTATAAGTGTACAATCAAGGTGGAAAGTTCTTGACATCATTAATCAGCCAGAAGTGTTTGGGTTTATGAAGGATACATATGCATTTCATATCAGTTGAGAACTGATATGATTTCTGTAACGAATTTAGCTCCGACTGCCCTTGAATCTTAACACCTTTTATAATTCTTTGAAAACTTATGTCAGGTTCTATCAGTGAAGCTAGATGAATGGACAACTGAACAAGTCAATGCTTTACTAAATCTAGGCGGCAACAAGGTAGTGAATAGGAAGTATGAATATTCCATTCCTACAAATATAAGAAAACCAAAACCAGATTGCTCTGCAGAGGAACGCTCTGATTTCATCAGGTAGTCCTCTAGTGGAATCAAATAATAATAACAATCGTCCTAAATTTGTACACACAGATTCAAATGAACTCTTAACAAACAAGTGTACTTGAATAATCAGGAGGAAATATGAGCTGCAACAATTTTCAATCTCAGCTGATCAACTGTCGTGTCCCTTCGTCCCTACTCATAGGAGATCAGCTTCAAATGGTTCACCAAACATAACCATTTCTGAGCACGATAAGAAACAGTATGAGAAACAGGCCACTAAACATCGTTCTGGGCATGCATTTTGTAAGAGCTGGGGAAGAAAAGACTCTGAAAATAAGACCACAAAGAAGTGCAACTCATTGGTAGCAATTTTTTTTCATTTTCATATTCAATGCATTAAATTTCTACTTTTGTTTTGGCAAACAATCTTATTGGTGAATTTGTTTTATAGGCAGGTACGGTTGAATTTGTTGGACTGATAAAGGTGAATGTTGTAAAAGGAACCAACTTAGCAATTCGAGATGTACTGATGACTAGTGACCCTTATGTCATCCTTGCACTTGGTCACCAAGTGAGGCTCTTTCATCATCTATTCTCTTCTCTTCTCTTCTCCTCTCCTGAACTGATTCAGTTTCATTATTATTATTATTATTGTTGTTGTTGTTATTATTGAAAAGATTCAGTTTCATTATTATATATAACAAAAGCTTTTTCATAAAATTTGATTTGATTTTTGCAGTCCGCGAAGACACGCGTCATAAAGAGCAACCTTAATCCAGTGTGGAACGAAAGCCTTATGCTGTCTATTCCTCAACAAATTCCTCCTCTAAAAGTGGTAACCAACATTTATTATAGTAGTTTTGAATAGGGAATGCATAAATATTTTTTATATTTTTTCTTCTAAAAATTCTGTGTAATGTCTGTTCTAATGGTTGCATACAGCTAGTGTACGACAAGGATAAATTCAAGAATGACGATTTCATGGGCGAGGCTGAGATTGACATTCAACCCCTGGTTGCTGCTGCTAAAGCCTATGAGAAATCGACAATTGACGAGCAGATGCTGATGCAGCTCGGCAAGTTTAAAGATGGTGTGATCTACATAATAGAGGGCAAAGTAAGGCAAGAAATCAGTCTTCAGTTGCAAAATGTTGAGACGGGGGTGCTAGAGATGGAACTTGAATGTGTTCCTCTTACTCAATAGTGCCAAGCCAAGCCAAGCCAAGAAACTACTACTGTCTCAAAATATATATATATATATATATATATCATTTTTTTTTTTAAAATTTGATTATGACTAGTTGGTGGGATATATTAGCTAAAGACTAATTGGCTTAAATAGTCTCTGAACTCTTTATAAGGTGACGATTTGGTCTTTGTTTTTTTTGGCTATAATGCTCTAAGCCCTTTAAATGTTGGCAATTTTAGTCATTTTCATCTAAAACTATTAAATTTCCAACGGAATGCATTATATATAAGACATGTGACCTAATATGAAAAGGCATTTTAGTAATCTACTAATTAATTTAATTTAACCAAAAAAAAAAAAACTCATAAACAAAAATAATAATAAAAAAAACCATAGAATTTCTCTCTCCTCTTTCTCCTTTAGCAATCTTAGACGAGGGACCTGTGAAGATGACGACAATCAAGAGGAGAACGTGGTGGTGGTGATGTCCAATGTCAAGGGAGACTCACAAATCTAGAGACAGCGGAAGAGAGGGAAAGGGAGGGAAGGGAGAGAGAGGTGAGGGGAGGGAACTCATAGGGGAAAAAGACAGCCTCTAGCATTGGATCTGTGAAGGGGAGAGTGAGAGAGAGAGACGGCATTCAGTCCCGTATCAGATTTGGGGGTGGGGTGTCCAGCGTCAGATTTGTTGGGGGGAAGGAAGGGAGGGAAGGGGAGGGGAGGGCAAGAGAGAGAGATGGTTTCTTGGTCTCCCATGTCTGGTGTCGGATCTATTGGGGGGAGGGAGGGGATGAAAGGGCAAGAAAGAGTCAGATCTTGGGGGGTGGGAGGGTAGGGAGGGAGAGACGGCAGACATCTAGCGTCGGAACTATGGGTGAGAGGGAGAGAGGGAGGGAGGAAGGGAGGGGGAGAGAGAGAGAGAGAAGGGGGGAGGGGGAGAAGGGCTGGGTTTGCGTAAGTGCAAATCTCTCTCTCTCTCTCTCTCTCTTTTTAATTTGTTTTAATTGACATGAGTAAGGATATTTTCCTTAAGAAAACACAAAACGTGCTTTTTAAGTAACCATTCTATGAGTTTTTTTTAATAGAACCAAACAGAAAGAACCGTAATGACCAAGAATATAGAAGTTTTAGATCATCACAACTAAAAAAAAAAAAAAAAAACACCTTTACTTTGTAAAAAGTTCAAAGACTATTTAGCCAATTATTTTTAACCAAATAACGTTTGGAATTTAGTGCATAAAAGCAATGTAATCATTATACTATATTTTTAAAACACCCTAAACCGAAAGGTCGTAAAATTGCCATGGTCCCTTATTTATGCTGTCATTTATATATATATTAAAATTGCCATGGTCCCTTATGTATGCTGTCATTTATATATATATATATATATATATGGTACGGAGGTTCCATCATTT
Source organism: Ficus microcarpa (assembly GCA_025413485.1). Lineage (NCBI taxonomy): Eukaryota > Viridiplantae > Streptophyta > Magnoliopsida > Rosales > Moraceae > Ficus > Ficus microcarpa. The sequence continues at coordinate 240,711 of CM046378.1, read as the reverse complement.
TTTATAGAGAACTAAAAACACTTGTAAATTTCCATCATGTTACGATCATTTAACATGACTTATCTCATTTGTGTAGGTTGAATGTAACGGCAAACCTAAAAGATTTAACAGTACTGTAAATTCAAAACGTCAACCACCAGCTGTAACATCTCTCCAAAGCCATTGTTACATAAAATTAAAAGCCATTGTACAGTTAATTTTTCTTC
>CM046378.1:175562-240405 GCA_025413485.1 Ficus microcarpa | reverse complement strand
ATACTCACTGCTCGAAATTTTGCAAAGGGACTAAAAAAACTAGCGGGTTCAGGTCTTTTCGTGTCTTAAATTGTTTAGTGCTTAGATAAACAACATAATCTTATCTATTGAAGTATGAAAAGAAATTAGAATATTTCATAAATGGTTAAACAATACGGCATTATAACAATTGTTGCGTAATCTTGTAGCATAAAACGAGACAATCATTATGATAGTGACCCAATGCTAAGATGGTTGAGCATTTTCACCTTTATGCATACGAAATGCAGGACTTACCTTTGTAGGATATAGGAAATGCGCGAAGCAAAACTCATGACACCACGCATCAAAATTCTCTTTAATCGGCTGTTTTGCATGTCAGAAAATACAAAAATGCCGGGCAGGTCAAACCACAATTAAATAGGCCAAATTGAAACAGCGGCATTGGAAACTAAAGATTAAAAAAAAAATTAATAAAAAAAAAAGTGTCACCGTTTTTTTTTTTTTTGGCGGGGGGGGGGGGGGGGGGGTGTAGTTTTGACAAAGTTCTGCCTGCAGGCAACCGATGTGATGGTGATACAATAACGTGTAGCAGAAGGACAGCCTACTGAGGTGGTTAGCCATGAGGCGGTGGCCCTTGAGGTGGTGGCTGAGGCATGGAGGCTTGATTTGCAGCCTGCTACCAAAAAAAAAAAAAAAAAAAAAAAAAAAAAACCGGAAGCTTGAATTTATATGTCAATTCCATTGCAAGGCCAATTATTTAAGGGGGAGTTCTACAATGAGGTCATTTTTTTAACCCCATCCATGAGGTCATTTTTTTGACCGTTGGATCTCATTTCAACTGTTTAGATGACGTGTGCACAAAATTTCTTGTGCACCCTATTGGATCTGATTATGTCCTTAATTACCAACAAAAATAAAAAACCAGATTTTATTGTCTTCAAACGGACAGGACGGGCGGCAAACAAGGGTGACAGCGTCGCCGCCAAGCAGGGGGGGAGGGGGGCCTCAACAGCAAGTGGCTCCACTGGCTTGCAGATCGCAAGCCCGTTGCGATTTCAGCAGTAAAAAAAAAAAAAAAAAAACCCCAGATTTGATTATGTCTTTGAATGCACGGGAGGGGGGCCTAGTGGGGGATGGACGTGAACAGAGGAGGAGGAGGGGGGCTCGACAGCAAGTGACTGGCTTGCAGATCGGAGGTTGCAGATCACAAACTCGCCGCGATTTCGACAGTGGGTGGGTCACAATTGGTGGTAGGGCACTCCTCTAGTGGGGTTGGGCGTTGTCGATGCCATCATGGGCTTGTCGCAATCAGTGGTTGGGCACTCATCTCGTCTTGGGGTTGGGCATTGTCGACACGTCGTCGGCTTGTCGCGTTATCTCCGTCCGATTTGCCAGATTTTCCTTTTTCTTCTCCGATGAGGACAGGACGGCGGCACTGGCTGGCTGTGGTTGAAGGTCGCAGGTCGGCGAGGAAGGCAGGGGCGGGGGGGGTGGTGTGGGAGGGGCTGCTGATGTTTGGAGCAGGGGCGGTGGTTGGAGTTGGGCAAGATAAAGTTGGAAGAGGGGCTGCCCATGAGGGTTTTTTTTTTTTTTTTTTTTTTTTTTTTTTGAATTGTTCTGTAAAAGAGAATTAGGTGCGTTAGGTTTTATTATTTTTTGGCACATCTTTTCGATCTCAACCATTCAATACCAATCGAATGGTCAAAAAAATTTTACCCCATGGATTGGATAAAAAAAATGACCTCATTGTAGAACTCCCTTATTTTGAAAAGGGGGGGGGGGGGGGGGGGGGCGGGGAACCAAACGAAATTTGAAAGGAGTTCTATATGATGCAATGCCATCTGACTCAGCCAGTGATATTAGAGGCAGTGCAGGGGGGTGAATAAAGCTAGACCAAAAAAATGCTATTTCACAGTTATTTTGACAATATTTAAACATCAAAACACAAGGATGGATTAATCCCTCTATATATTTTTGAAAATACTAGAAGGTAAGACTCCCACGTTTCAGTTAAACAGGGTGAAGGTTTTTATTCTCCTTAAAAAACCATCATATCAGCTGGAAATGGAATCACAGCCACACCAGCTTTTCACATGCATGTCATGCGCCCCATCAACATGAAACCGACAATTATTCTGATGCATAAATGCATAGATGACAGCATATGAATGTACAACTAACTAACAACATAGTTGGAAAAAAGGAATTAAATGAGCTCCAGCGAATGAAAAAACACTTGGTGTTGCTACAGATCTGATGATATGTTGGCGTTTCAGGGGTATAAAATAGAATTGAAATAATGGTTTTACTTGTGGGTTGGTTTGCTCTTTGAAATAACTTATTAGGGACTATCCTTCATCACTGATCACTTTGGGACGTATAGTAACTGTTGTATCCATTAATGTTTAGTTTGGACGACTTTTTGTTTCCTCTTCCTTTCAATATATGATAGTAAAAACATATCTATCTTTACTTACCTGGTATAAAGAAGCACATTAAGGAAGCAATGATTTGTCATCATCTTACCTGGTATGGATTGTATCCTGGCATCATAGGCATTTGTCCAGCTTGAGTTCGGCTAAAAGTACCACCTTGCGGATACATTGGGGCTCCACTTGCGCTTGAAGGGCCCTGCATATTTGGCAAGGAATTTGGAAAACCGCCAACCTGTTGAGTCGCTCCACCTGCTGCAGGCAAGGATCCTGAGTGCAACGGATTCATGCCCATAAAATGCCCTTGTGGCATAGGAGGAACCATTTGATTCATCGTACCACCTTGCATCCCCTAAAGTTCAAAAAAAGTAGAATCTGTATATTATTAATGTAAAAGACTTCATGCAAGACAGAACCTATTTATTCTTCACGCATTATCCTATGAAGAAAAAGTGTTCTAAAATTCGTGTTTGTGACATGCCATGTCCATAACAAATCAACATAGTAATAGCCCAATAGATAGCACTGCAGTTCCGGTGAACAAAAATAAAGAAACTGTTCAGATCAAAAATGTTTTGACAGAATTAGTTGCTCCTACTATAAAAGAACAGGTTTTACGTCAAAACTGCATCCAATATTATCTCAGAATCTGGTTAAAGTATTAGTAGCCGCAGAAGAGACGATATTTCTTACGGATAATCCTGTTTACACTTTATCACCAGAGTAGGATTGTAGTAGCAATACAAGGCCACAGTCCATCTATTGCGCATAAGCTTATCAAACTTTACTATTAAAGAGTTGCTTTCAACCCTCATTTTACATTGTGGAAGGCACTGAAACGAATTAATCACAAGACTAAGAGAAATGACCATATTAGTGATAAAATCACAAAAAGAGACGGTGATTCCATACCATTGGACCAGGGACCGGCAACGAATGTGAGGGCATAGGCAAAGATCCAGCTACGGAAGATGGCATACCAAGTGGGGGCATTTGGAGTGGTGGGCGAGGTAAATGGGGATGTGGGAGCAACGGTAAATGAGAAGGAGGCTGTAGCTGTTGCATATTTGAAGGGGGTATAGGCAAAGGGGGCATTTGTTGTGGGAGTCCTTGGTGGTGTTGTTGGTGTTGCTGTTGCTGTTGTGGGATATGTTGAGGATTTTGCTGATATGACGGCTGCTGCTTGGCGGTAATAAGGGAGGGATGAGGACCAGGTGGAAGAGGGGGAGCCCCTAAAGGCATTGAGACCGGATGATGTTGCTTTTGGTCTCCTTGAGTGGACATGTCAAGTGATGGAACAGACAATGGCATAGCAACTCCAACCCCTGGAATGGTTCCTTCATTTCTATTTAACCCAGCCGCAAAAGGTCCTGGAGTTGTTGGGCCATCAGATGCCGGAAAGTTACCCGTAAAGCGACCAGCAACAGCAGGATTTTGCTCCCCATAACCTGACAAAGACACACAAAAATGTGAAATCATAAAAGAATACTTTCCCCAAAGTCAGCCCATATAACTGGGTAATATGTAAACTACAACGTCAACATCCTTTTGCCGGTTATTTCCTCCACTGTTGCTCAATCCAAACAATTGTCAGCATATCACGTGAGTGGCCAAAAATTAAAAACGCAACCTAAAATTATTTAGTTTTTTTGGATGTTGAAAAATCAAGACGAGTATCCACATCTCCACTGGTTTAGACAATTGAATCAGTCAAAACTGTAGAACTAAAACAATGAATGTTATGTCTGAAAAGACAGTGGACCGTGTGAACAGTTTCATAATTGGTAGGGTGTACGAACCTTGATTGTGACCTGTGTTAAATTTGTCACGAGCAGTGTCTCCTGGCCTATTTCTGCACCAAAACTTTGTCGTATGATCATTGCTGCCACTGCAAGAAATAACACATTTACAATTCAAGTTATTTAAATTACTAAATGCAACACTAATTTTCCTTGCTTATAAAATGTACACCAACGTTATTGAGTCACTCAAAAAAAAAAAAAGGGCTAGCCATATAAAGGTTTGAGAGTCAAATTAAGCCTTCGTCCTTCTTTTCCTTTTCAATGATAACTCAAACAGCTCTTTTGACCTAACTAAAAAACTTTTTGATTGCCCGCTTAATCAGCCAGTTAATTTAATGGATGTCGATTGAATGACTTAGAAACTGTCTCTTCGTTCAAGTGACAGAAACACAACATTAAAAGAAGTAGAGAACAAGAAATAGCCAAGAACAATCTAAGCAACTATCCATCAAGGTTGCTCTGCCATTATTTGTAAAAAATTGTGCAATCGGGCATGAAGTTGTTTTCCTTTTGTGAGTTGAGGCGTAAGCCTTAACGCATTTTGAGGCATAAGCCTCAACACTACATCATAAAATAATTCAAAAAATATAAAAAATTTAGTAGTAGTTATAAATCAATACTTGACATCATAAATAGTCTAAAATAAACAAATTTCATAAGTAATAAGCTTAAAAGAAATTTGTCCAACAAGAAGTCTGAAAGAAACACGCCCTAAAATTAACTAGTTGTAACTCCTAATTCAAAAGCCAACCCCATCCTCATATATATTGCTTGAGCAACCATGAAAAATGTCTTTGTTTCAAGCTTTTTAAGCAGCATAGATGGGCCCATGAACTTAAAAGGACAAAAACGGGCCTCATTTTTTTGTTTTTCTAAAAACTTAAGCTTCGGCCTTGGGCCTTTAGAAAATAGTCTCAGCTATTGCGCAATATTGTACGCAAATTCCTATTCCTGAAGTGGGAGAGGCGTAAGCAATTTTTTTCCCCCATGAGGCGTAGGCCTCAAGGCCATATTTTGTAGCCTTTCAGTGAGGCAGGCCTCAAAGTGGGCAATTGATTGCGCAATTTTAAACAATGCCATTATACGACCGCCATACTGTAAAAGAACATGTATGACATAGTTCAGAATAAATGGATCATGTTAAACATAGAAACAGTCCTGTTAGCAGCAACTATTTTGGGCATTATTTTAACGTCTAATCCTATAATACTTCAAGATAGGTAATCAAGCTTAGCTGGCAGCTTGCTTACCGCTATCCATCAAAGCATTAATGCAACCTTCAATTTGCCACCTGATTTAGGATTTTATCCAAAATTCATTTGAGACAGAAATGAGAGTGCAGTCACTACTCACTATTACTGTTGGATCTTATGCTACATAGAATTCAAAATTGAATTGCTCAGTTAGGAGAGCAATAAATTCAGGAATGAATAAAAGATACATGAACAGCTTTTAGGTTATTTGTTTACAAAATCACAAAATACCTTGAGAAGTTGGTGCGAATAGGCCATGTCTACAGCTGACTTTGTTTTTCTTTTTCATAACAAACACCGACTTTGTTTTTCTTTTTCATAACACAAGAGCTTTAGCAAAGTTTAACAACTATAGCTAGAATTACGAACAGCACAACATTTGAGGATGAAACCTATAACTACTAAAAAAAGAGAGGGTGGAGCAAGCAGGAATAGAGAAATTCATAGAGCTCACCTGCAAAGAAGATATCCAATAGGATGCCAAGCAAGATCCCACACACTGTTATCATGCGCATTGGGAATTTCAATCTGGGGAGTTTCATGCCTGTACATCAAGATATGTTTTAGATGTACGATTAAAACCACCATATGGGGACTACAGCTCCCACTTATTAAAGAGATATGCAAAAAATGTGGGTTTCTAATCTTAAGATCCTACCCAAATCCCTTCCCCTCCCACCCGCTGAACTAGCCCCATCGGGGAAAAACGACCGTCTAAAATTACTATCAAATTTCACAAAAAGGATTGCTTATAATTAAAAAATTTCTGACTCTTCTCTGCCTTTTCCTTTACTGGTTTGTATCACTGTATGCATTTCCATGTCCATATTGATTCATCTAATGCATGTATAACTTTAGAAAGAAAAATGAAAGATCAATGATCATAGGCTTAGACTAACCATTAGTCAAAATCTAATGCATAAATGTAAACAAAAAGCATAATTGCAGTATGAAAAAGACATAGAAAACCACAAGCCCACTAGCAATAAGGTTTCTGTCAACCAAACAAAATAAAATAAACTTCCAAGGTTGTTTAGGACAAAATGTATTTTCTTAGATAAAGAGACTAGACATGCAATTAGAAATACGATGTTATCGTAAACAAATCAAAATAAACAGAAAAAATTATACGTGCCAAAAGGTGACAAAAATTCACCACCATACTACTAAAAATAAACAAAGCAAATGCTATCGTATGAATTTTACATTTTCTTTGGCCCCTTCTGTATTTCCTTCTCTATGTGGCACAATGTTCTAATTAATGCAAATGAGAGGCATAGAACTACATGCAAAACATTAGCTACCACATAACAGCAGAATTCGTATGATAAAATGAATTTACCCAACAAGCCAATGGTAAATTGATCCGTCGAAACTCCCACTGACAAAGTATTCTTCATGGAAAGGATGCCAAGCCAAAGCTAGAGATACAAACGAAAAAGACACTATAAATATCAAACTCATATAATATACTCCTAAAAAGCATTAGAAAATGGTGGGTAAAATACAAGACTTTCTGATTATGAAGGTCCGCTTGTATCAAAGAGCAGCACAGTAAAATTAAGATAAAAAAATGATGATTTTTTAACGAGAAACGTGGTAACTTTTCTTGGAAAGAAGAACAAATTTCACCAACATAAAAAGACTAGGAATGCTTACGGAGAAGAGAGATCATAAAAAGGATATGGCAAGATAAGGTTGCAACAATAGTAGGAATACAGCACTTGCAAACAAATAGTCCAATTCTCCATCCCAATATTTATCTTATTTAGTTAGATTTGGCATGCTTGTATCTATTTTAAGAAACTGCCCCAATATCCATGATCCTTCTTAAGAGAAAGGTACGTGTCACTAACCCATCACATCCTTCCGATGCCCACGGAAAGATTCAAGCTCTTTCATAGCCCTTATATCATAAAGCTACAAAGAAGGGAATGTGAATCATTGTCTATATGAAGCTATTAAAAAAAAAAAAAAAAGAGGGAAGAAGGGGGAAAAAAACCTAGAGCCTCTCTCTATGCGTATTAATGCAAATATAAAAAATAAATAAAATATATAGAAAGAAGAAAAGTTGTCTACCTTGATGATCTGATCCTTCGAAGCAGTTAGTACCCAGTTACCATTTTGGTTCCATTTTACAGAAAGTACCACATTTTTATGGCCATGACTGCAAAATAAACATACATTTTCTTAAAATCCTGCAACAGAACACCACATACTAAGATATCAAGATTTGTACTCACAACGAACAGAGTTCTCTCCCAGACTTAGCATCCCAAAGTTTTACAAGGCTGTCTTTCCCACCTAGGTACAAAGAAATTTCACAACAATGAAAATTGAAACACCATATGCAAAAACCTCTAGTATACCTTCACAAGAGAGTTGTAAACACCTGAAACGAGTAAAGATTTTGTCGGGTGCCAGTCAACACTCTTCACATCCCAACCATGGCCTGCCTGGGTTCAAACCCAACAGAAGTTTTACGGTTACATCATGCACAAACTTAATTGAGATAAAAATAAATTACAATAGCAATCATCATCAGTATTGGTTGGAAGGATGTAATAGCAAATTAGGGTTAGGCTCTAGGGCTGTTCTGTTCTCCTCTCCAAACCCCCCCCCCCCCCCCCTTCTTTCTCTGGTTCCTTCCTGGTTCAGGTGGACTTCTTGTCCCCCTTTCCTCGTATTGATTATTTCAATCAATAAAGGCTGCCTGTTACCCATATAAAAGAGATGCACTCGCACAACGACGAATAATCTTAACCACAAAGAATCTAAATGCACCCCCTTCCACTAACCACATCATGATTTCCATCCTTTGAAAAACACATCCCTAAAAATATTTTTCAGTCCAATTCCAAACCCAAGGAAATATCTTTATAAATCAGGATTCAGGAAAGCAGTACAACATAAAGGGACATCAAGACGTACATCCACCCGCTTAATGTTTATGTTCTACATCTGAGACATATCACAATCTATGAGTTGAAAAGATAAAGAAAACAATTGACAAGATAAAGTGATTCATTGTATGCATGTGCACAAATTCAGTTAACAAGGTTTAAAAGGTCACATTATCAGTGATGGCAAACAAATTAATGTATCTCCACCAGAAAAATATCACTAAATTTATTTTATATAAGAAAAATCTTCTTTTATTGGTATAAAGATCAACTAAAAGAAAGATTCTTGATGCGATGTTAGTAACAAATGAGGCTGTGGAGGAATTTAGGGCGAGAAAAAAGGAAGGGCTGGTGTTCGAGATTGATTTTGAAAAGGCATATGATCATGGGACATGGGGTTTTCTAAAGGTTGTCTTGGAGCTTAAAAAGGTTTTGGGGAATGATGGAGGAAATGGATGAAAGGATGTTTGATACCGTTCCTGTGAGACTTGGTAAGGGTATTCTAGGATTGTTCAGGTTTAAGGACGTTTTAAGGCTTAAGGGACATGTTTAGGAATGATAAGGGTGTTTAGATAAGTATTATAATAACGGATAAATTTTGACGCCACTTGGAATCCACCAAGATAAGTCTTAATCTCGCCACTCAAGGAATCCACCAAGAGATAAGAGAGAAAGAAACACAAAGGTATTCTTCTGAATTTTTTTTTTTAATTCTTCAAAGGCTATCCTCCAAAATCTGAAAATTACATCTTAAAAAATCAAAAGCTGAAAACAACTTTTCAGCTTCACAAAATGGCTGTTACATACTTTAAGAAACACACTAATGACACTAATTACCTTTTAGCACACCAACAGTCACAATTGGCTGTACAAACTCACAAACCAACAGCCACAATTGAATGTAACAAATACACTTAAAACAAACATAACTAGTCCTAAACTTAGCTAATTAACTCACACTTTAACTAGCTAATTATCAGACTTTATTTCAGCCATAAAACACACACTAAAACACTTGAAAAACCACAACATTACTTTGGCAACCCAAAAAACGCCCCCAACAACAATTGTTCAACAAATAGCCTTCAATTCTGATTGAGACACATGGAAGACATGCATTGGATCACTCCCATGCAGCCTATGTACAAGGAAATCACTTCCATGGTCGTCAATGTTTTAAGTCCACAAATTTTTATGCATGACCAATGGTAAGCCAAGAGTGCGGTTTAGAGCTACAAGGGGGTTGGGTTGAGACGGTGTGATCCTCTTTCACCATTTCTCTTTACTAAAGTGGTGAATGAACTAGGAAGAATCATGGATAAAGTAGTGGAAGTTTGGATAGTAAAAGGGTTCAAAATTGGGGGTGATGAGGTTTCTAGAGATCTTTGAAAAGGCTAAAATCCCTGCTTCTTTGTGGGCTTCGACCAATGAAGTCTTTAAAGCATTTCCTTTTTCTATAATACTTCTTAGCTCGAAGGATGCAATAGGGCATTAAGGTAAATTTTGAGATGGTGCACTTATTTGGTCTATGTTTTCCTTATCCTCAGTTCCTGTAAAATATCACCAAACCACAATTGCAGTGTTTAAAACATGCAATTTAATGCCAAAACACACCTCACACTGAGGTAGTAAAAAAAGGCCTCAATACCAAGTGCACCTCACACTTTGGCTAAAAAGAAAAAGCCTTTAGCCATAGTGAAACATCTAATTAAACCTGGCAATCTCATTGTAATGAATCTTTAGCACTAAAAAGCACTTTACCAGTTAACGAGCGCTCTTCCTGGCACCGAGCAAAGTCCCAAACTTTGACAGTGGTATCATCAGAACAGGAACAGAACTTCAAATCTGTCCTACAAAAACTGTTTGCCAAAAGGTCATTGTTACAAAATTAAGGAACGAGATAGGCAACAAAGAACATGAAAACACAACAACACAGATTTACGTGGAAAACCCTAGATGAGAAAAAACCCGAGTAGAGGAGAAGAAAATCCACTAAATCAAATATCGGTACAAGAAGGAGCGGCTACAGCAAAAGAGCATAATAATGAAACTCTAAAATTACATCATATACATACCCAAACCCTAAACCATAAAATGGGATCGAGCCTATTGGCCCGATCCCTTTGCTACCAGCACAGACCCCCAAAAAATTCTCATAATTAAAGCTCCATCACATATGTCGCACCATGAACTTTTCGGACCAGGCCAAACATAATTTGGGCCACCAAACTCTAACAGTCATAAATAACATGCGTCATGTAGAATGTTCAACTAGGAATTCATCGAAATATACCTCAAGTCCCGAACTGATTCTTTATGAGCAGATTTATTGGCCTTGACATTATTCATGTTGTTCTGCCAATACCTAAAAAAGGTAGTACCAATAACATCAAAGTTATCTTCTGATTTCATTCATGAGTAAATACAAAACTAAAATCAACCTAAAAAATTACTTTATTGCGCCCCCATCATCACCGGAGACCATCCAATTATCATTGTGACTCCATACCATAGACCTGATTGCTTGATCATGGGCCTACATATTTTTGAAGAACTGAGCATGAATTAAAGGCATTTTAGCTATACTAAAAAATAATGTATCAGAGCATACCTGAAGAATCATTTCAAAATTAAAGGATTGCCCATTCCACAGTGTAAATTCCCCACTTTGAGATCCAGTAATAAGGCGTCTACCAGTAGGAGTCCACTTCAGGGGGGAAAAAAAAGTCAGCAAACATAAGTGTGATTGTAGCTCAACTAATTACAATTTGGTAGCACAAACATGATAATACAAAACTCTTCAATTGCCAAGAAAATAACATGAACCACTAATAGGGGGTGGGGAGGGGAAGGGGAAATAGAGTGCAAAGATTGAAAAGGTGCCCCACTCCAATTCATTGCCTCTTTTCTTTGGACAAAGGCTTAATAAGGAAAACTGACAAGCCACATGTAAGTCTGAAAAACAACATCCAAAAATACAACTAACATCAAGCCCATCTATCCGTGTTGTAGGCTTCCTCTTTCCTGTGGAAGAAAAATTAACTGTCCTACATCAACCACCAAATGATTTTTTCCACTTCATCAATTAACTAGTCCAAATACTTGTATAACATTGTCCTAAAATTCCATTTCACTGGGAAAAAAAAAGACCAAGTCAAAATCCAGATTCTCGGCAAGGAAGAGGTGCCATCTCTATAATTTGAGCTAGGAAGAGTCAAAGAGAGGTTATGCTTGAACCTCAAATCCTAGAGGGTTCGGCTCTGGCAACAAAGACCGAATACTCACCTATATAAGAAAGTGGGAAGGCAAACCTGTCAAGATCTTCTGGAAGGGACAACAACGATGCTTTCTGATGTACCTATTGTAAGAAATCATGGCACACTAGAGAGAAGTGTTGGAAACTGCATCGTAATGGCAAACCACCAAGCAAAGAGTAGAGCTCTAAAGGAGGACAATAGAGGAATCAAGGTCAAGCAAACTTTGCTGAAAATCAACCAAATCAAGAAAAGTCTCAAGGATAGAGTGAGTTCAATCAACAGGAGATAGAGAAATAGAGGGAACTTTTGGGATGAATGGAGAAACCTAAAGGTGCATGTTCTCTTGCACTCTTAGGTTAGTTTCCTTTTTATCAAGGATTAAATTCTTAGATACACCTATTAGGAATTTATGGGTTATTGACTAAGAAGCCATAAATCATATGACTCACTCTTCACTAAATTTTAACACTTATACCCCTACTGAATCAATTGGAAAAAATAACAGTTGCAGATGGTTCCCTTACTGCCATAGTCGGTGTAGGAGATATCTGTATTAGTCCATCTCTCAAACTTAAAACTGTTATTCATGTTCCCAAACTATCCACCAACTTAGTCCATCTGCTGAGATGAATCAGCAAGGACAAACTCAGAAGGTACAAACTTAGGGTTCATCTGAGATAGGCATAAAGGACACAAGTTGATCAGATACAGGGAATACTGGTTGAACTGGTAGTGGGACAGGGTTGGAATTCTATGGAGTCGAAGTTAAGTAAGAGAAAGTCCTTATCTTCAATGAAAGAGGACTCCTTCTGAAGATAAGATTGAGTGAAAGATGATTTATGCTCATCCAAAGTAAGTCACTGATATAGGAATTGTTTTTTAGGAAAATTAGCTTCCTATCTTTTATGATTGTCATTAGCTCTGTAACCTGTGTATGAAGATGTGTAAATGTTTTCTTTCCGAGAGTAATACAATTAACATACTTTTCTCTCAAAAATTCCACAAAAACCATACAAGCAAACGTAAATGGAAGAGTTGTCAAAGTCATTTTGACCTTTTGCTATTACAACAACAAAATACGGTCAAAGCTATAGATAAATTTTAGAGCCAATGAATGCTAGTAGGCTACCACGAGTATGATGGTAACCAATTCTCCACAGCACATACATGTGCACAAGTCAAGTTTCTCAGATCAAATATTCTCTTTATGCAAATACCAAGGTTCAAGTACCAGTTCCATGGCTATACAAAAGAAAAACAATTAATAACAGAATTAGGACTAAAATCATTCCTTGCCCATGTCTAGCTGTTTTCCTCACATTCTCTTTTTCTTCCAAATAAAGATAATTTCCAATCAATAAGATGCACACACACATGGACCAAACATTGGACTCCAAAAAGCATACATGAAGCTATTCAACCACAACTGAAACACCATACAAAACTCAAACCAAGCTTTTAAATAGATTATGGAGAAAAAATTTTTGCAAAAGAACACCAAAATGTAACTTACCAGGACCCTATTAATTGAACAACGGTTTTTGTTCAAAGAAGTATGCACGAACTTTGCAACAAAGCTAGTTGATGGATTGTCTGAATAGGCCATTGTTGGCAACACCTACATAATGGAAAAGTGTAGAGATACATGAACCAAGCAACCTAAGGCTAACAATGGGATGATATGGGCAATGACATGCTTCAAAGACGTCCTTTTTTGAGAAAATATGACAGGTAGAATATGAACAATGAAGGAATACTGACGTCAACAGCTGCCGCCAGTGTCGGTTGCAAGATCGTCCTATTCCTTGAATTTCGTTGCCACATTCGTATCTATCCCCAAAAAAAAAAAAAAAAGTAGCACCAAGTAATGAAACCACAGGAATTCATAAGTTACCACTCAATTATATTAATAACAAAACGTAGGAACACACAAAAACAAAAAATAATCCAGAAAAAGAGGAGTGAAAAGAGCAAAATAAGAAACATTACCTGCATATATCGGACAACAGTACTAGTGTAATCAACTGCCCTTCTCTGTGTAAGCTTTCTCATCCTTTTTGCAGCAAAACCATCAGCATGAGCTGCAACCAACCAACATTTGTTACTTTCATTCCATATGAATAAACTAATTGAGAGCATTTACACACGCAAAAGCTCAAAGATTTTAATATAATTGTTAATAATCTAATAACACCTCCAAAATAAAGGAAGGAACAAAACACAAAATCCCATTTTCACACTGTAAAGAGCAACTCCTTATCTAGCAATAGTTTCCACAAAGGAACGTCTATGAATCTGATGAATTGCTCTTTGTGCTTTTTGAGCAGATATGGATATATATTATCCTATACCTATAGCATGTACTTCTGTCTATTGGTTGGTCTCTCCTCTTTATCATAAGGCTTACTCCTTCCGGCTTCCAACTAGCATACTAGAAGATGTGATTTATGAGATCTGAAGCTGGTAAGAGATAACAGAGTGAGGACCGCTAACTAAGAAGACCTTTTTGAATCCCAAACAAGGAGATGGACTAAAGGCTACCCATCACGAAACTGATACAAGACCTATGAAGCAAAACCTAGAAAACGATTAAAGAATCCGGATTGATTGTTGTCTACTAAATCCATTTTGTTCAAGTCAAAAGAAAAGAAATTGAATTTTGATTTTCCCAAAAGAGAAAAATTGTTCCCTCTTACTCTGCTTTCAAAGTAAAATGAACCAAACGGAAAAGTAACAATAACAAGGCAAAATACATGAAAACAGAAGGCAAAAAACAGAGTTTCTGGCATACCATCATATGGAGGAGGAACGGGTGGTGGAGCAGGCCCAGAAGGATGGTGATACTCCGGAGGAGCAAGATTAGTCGAAGAAGCAGAAGGCTGGTGCTGGTGCATCATTTGTGGCGGTGGTGGTGGAGGCAGCAGCGGTCCCCGCTGAAACTCCCCACCACCTGGATGTTGCTGATGATGCTGAAGCTGTTGACGTTGCTGCTGATGCTGCTGCTGAGGATCGCCGTATATCATTGCCACCTGAAAATTCCAAGCTCCAAAAACCGAAATCCCAAACTGTTATTTTTTAAATAATCTTTAATCAGTTACTAATTAAAATTAACAGAAATAAAACAAATTTTGAATTCTCTTTTTTCCACAATGAAGGAGAAAAAAGAAATCTAAATTTCCAGTTTCTCCTTCCCATGTCTCCGACTCCCACAAAACAAGATTTCCGCAAATTTTTCTCAGCTAACCAAACAGAAAAAAACAACTAAAATTTTTAATAAGCATTTCCATCAGACAAGACAAGACAAACAAGAAAATGAATCTAATATAAGAAAACAAACGAAAATATAATAATACCACCCCCTCATCATCCTAATTCCAAATAATTAAAAAAAAACAAAAACAAAAACAAAAAAAAAAAACAAAACAAAACAAAACCAATTACGCAAATGATTAAAAAAAATAAAACAAAAAACAAAACCCACAAAATACATTTCACTCTCAACAAAATCAGAATCAAAACCCACCACCGCTAGTTTTCAATTTTCATAACCAACTCACTAAACAAACAAAAAGCGAATGACTAAAAAAAATTCCACAATCAGATGAAATTGAATCAGATACATATAGTAATAGCGACTGCCGACTGTAGTGCAGCTGCTGACCTGTTCGACGGCGGCGTGAGGGCCTGTTGGTGGCGGTGGTGGGCTCGTGGCTCGGCGGCTTGAGGGAATGGCCGTGGGACTAGGCGGCGTGAGGGCCACAGGCAGGCAGCAGTGGGCAGGCTTCGGCGTTGGCGGAGTCGAACTCGGCGGAGCCTGGGGTATTGACTCTCACTCTCTCAGGGAGATGTAAAGTGGGAGGGAGGGAGGGAGGGAGAGAACTGCTGAACAAGGGTCTTGGGGGTGGCCTGGCGCTAGCCAAGAATCAGTGAAATGACCGCATATGTACAAATTCAAGGTGTTTGGTTGAACAACTCAAACCATTTAATTCAATTTTTTTTTTATTTTTTTTTAAAATTTTTGTCTTTTTCTTAAAAAATTTTTTATCTTTTCTGAAAATTCAAAAAAATTACTATTGAAACTTAAAAATCTCAACTCAAACTATTCCATCAAACACCCTATAAAATTCAGAATTAATTTAAATCGACGGAATAATTTATGAATAATTTTTTTGAGTTGAGTTAAAATTTTTATGTTTGATTAGTATTATGCTTTGTTTGGTGCATCATCTCAAATCATTTAACTCAAACTTTTTTTTGTCTTTTTCCCAAAAAATTTTTGTCTTTTTTCCAAAAGGTTTTTTTGTCTTTTCTGAAAATTCAAAAAAATTTACTATTAAAACTTAAAAATCCCAACTCAAACTATTCCACTAAACGAGTTATTAACTTTTTAAAAAGTAATTATAAATTTTATTATTTTTTTAAAAAAAATTAAAATTAAAATGAAAAATATAATTTAGTTAGAATTAAGATGGTAGACCAAACACACTCATAGTTTTTCTATGTAATGGGACATTTAGGATGACAAATAGACACGGGGTTATGGAGATATTGACCATTCAGGAAATTAAAATAATAATATACTATCAATATTTTTAATTATTATCAATGAGGGTAATATAATATATTTTCTCAGAATTGATTGGGTTACTAACATAAAACCTCTTATTATTTGAGTAAATACAATGTTATCTCAGGTTTCCACTGTTTCTAGACGTGCATTTTCTCTTCATTTCTAATACATCTGTGGGGCAAGTTCGGACACATTGAGTACAATCTACACTCATAGCATAAATCTTTACTAAATGTGATATTAGATCTATAATCTTTTTTTTTTTCTTTTTTAATAAAGTAAGACTAAGCTCATGAACTTATTATCCTAGATTAGAACAAGTTGATAAGATCTCCTTTTTTACGCCCCCATGTCCCTCCCGTGTGGCGACATGGAAGCATAAAAAAGGAAAGAGGGGGATGCCGCGAATCCTCTTGAAAGAGAGGGGTGCCTTTGAGAACGCGGACACAGGTGGTGCATGACTGTCGTTAGCTTATGCCGTAAGGTGTTAGGTTAAATCCCGCAACAAGCACAACCCTTGTATGAGGGATTACTTGAGTTTTAATAAATGTTAAAATCGTAATTGAGAGTGATAAATGTATACAGTTTGCTTTCATCTTTGATTTAAGTATAATTTCTTTCAAAATATATTTATTATGATTTTAACCATAAATAAAACTCACGTAATCAGAACGTATTCAATTTTTATATAAACTTCTTTTACAGAATATAATAAAGGGACTGTTGGCGTAACAGTATAAAAGTTTAGGGAATTGTGATATATTAAATCAAAAGTTAGAGCCAACTAAGGCATGGTGTATAATTTACGACTGTGTATGAAATTAACCATAATTTCATACAAATTCATGGCAAATAGATCATTTTCTAACAAAAATGTATTTAATTTTTTTTTAGATAAATAACATATTTATGGTTAATAATTAATTTATGAAAATATTTATATAGTAAATATTTTTAAAAGTGCTTTATAAATAAATTATTAATAGTAATACAATGATCGAAAAATTGACATTTTCACCTAATTTAATTTTTTCACCTAATTTAATGGAGATTTTTGTATTTTGTAAGTATCGATATCAAAATAGGAGTGTATTATTTTTTCCCTAGAATGTTTATTTCCGTAAAAAATGTGGTATTAAGTGAAAAACAAGATCATGACAATTTCAGAAAATTTTTGCGAAAATATAGACAAAATATTAGTAAAATGTCAGTACCAATATTTTTAAATAATTTTTTAAATCATAAAATTCTTTTTTTTTTTTTTTACTAATTCACTCACAATTTTTTTTAATAGATGACATGATAGTTGTCTGAGAATGAGAAATGTAAACATGACATGCTCAAAACAATATAGAAAAATATACATAAATACCATGTTTGGCATCAATATTGTTTAAACTAATAACGTATCGCCAATATCTTCGAATATCCTAGAACTTCTTTTGATATTAATATTTGTTTTATCATGTAAGAAACTATGGAAGTAATGTACTAATCTTAGAACTAAATTATTTTTCTTAGTTGATAAAAATATGCTTATTGTATTAGAATGAAATTCCATATGTTATGTTAATTTACATCTATATGGGTATTTTCATAAAATTTAAATACTTGGGGCTGATAATTCATGTCCAAGGTTGGTGAGTTGACCTGACTCGATCCCTGCAATCCGTCAATAGAGTGTTTAGATGATTAACACAACACAACACAAACCCGTCACTTGTTGACCAACTAGAAGTAAGGGGGAAAAAAGGAAATATTTTAACATAGAATTGGATTAATACCTCATCATATAATGTCAATCCAAAACACAAAATCATAAAAATATATAATTAGTTCATCACAAAAAATCAATTCAAAACATAAAATCCTATAAACTCATAATTAGTTTATCTAAAAAATACAACCGAATCAACCTAAATTGTATACAATTTTGAACGAGTTACTACATATTGATTTTGTGTCCATTAAATTGACCCGTGCCTAACTCATTTTTTAATCGTGTCATGTAGGTTCAATCAAAAACCAACCTACACCTTTTTTTCTCTACCTTAACCCTCATATATTAGTGCAAGTTCATGTTGTGTTGTCCGTAATGACCCCAAATTGTTTGTGTTATAAATATCAATATTTTCATAAACAATCATTATTTTGAGAAAAATATGATTGGCCACTTTTACTATGAAAAATTATAACTAGTCACTTAGGATCAATCATGAAAATATTGATATTGATGTCGACGAAAACCAACATAATATATTTAAAAATATATATAAATATTTATATTTTTATTAGAAATTAATAGGGAGTTTGATAAAGTAGTTTGAGTAAAGATTTTTAAATTTTAATAGTAATTTTTTTTTTGGTTATTTTTGCCCAAACCCTAATTCTATCCAGGGACTCAGACCACTCACACTCTCAACAGCTGCTCAGATCAGAGCTCCCTCCATCACGTCCCAGCCTCCCAGGCTCCCACCTCCCGCCGCGTCGAGTTCGACTCCACCGCCAACGAAAAGCCGCCCACGGCCAGTCCCGCACGCTGGCCCCAAACTCATGTCGAGTTCGAAATTCATGTCGCCGCCGTAGCCACCTGCCGCCGCAATCCAAGTCAGCTCTTCCTCCACAGGTCCGCCGAGACTTTATTATTATTATTATTATTATTATTATTATTATTATTTCTTTGAGCTACTCCTAGTCTTGCACTGCTTTCCTTTTGAGCCTATGTTTTTAGCATTCAAGAGCACAAGTTTAGGGAAAAATTATTTGCTGTTAATCTCCTCTAATGAAATCTCTATCTCTATCTCTATCTTTCTCTCTCTCTTTATACACACACACACACACAGTGTTTGTTTGGTTCTAACTCCTATTTAGTTCCACTGAAAACTATTAATTTTTTTTTTTTTCATCATTGGTTATCAATTTTGGAAGTGCTATTTTTAATAATGAACTAAGAGGGAAAAAAAGGCTAACGTGTAAACTAAAGAAATGAATTCCTAGCCTTGAGTGTGATTCTGAAGACATGCCAGCTTTTTTAGTTGTGTTCAGGGTGTCCCTCTCACTCTATCTCTCTCTCTCTATATATATATATAGATACGAAGTTTTCATTTGATTAAAATTCTCGGTTAGTTGATTAAAATTAGATAATTAACCAATTTCAAATGTTACTCAACCAAATTTATGCCAGTCCTTTCCTTTCCTTTCCTTTACTAGTACTGCGTAATCAACGAAATTTACAAGGAAGAAGGAAGACGGTGAGTGACTGAAATAGAAGGAGCGTGAAAGTTAATTAAAAATGGTTGAGAAAAAACTAGTTATTTTCGTTTTTTTAGTTTAGTTTGTTCTATATATTTTTGTTTGTTTTTTTGTTTACTTGTTCTTTAATTTTAATTTTAATTTTCAATTATTTTAAGTTGGTTAGAAATGTAGATTTTCTTCTTCAAATTTTAACTTTAAAATTTGATAAAGTTCCTCATCGTTGATATTCTGTTGCTCATGGTCATGGACTTGCCATTTTTATACGTGGTTGCAGATTGAAAGCATAATCGGAAGCTGTTGCACACCTGAGACAAAAAAGAATTTAAAGTAGTAGTTTCCAGGGGGATTGACAGGCGTTTGTGTTCGTTTTCGTGTCCGTGTTCGGAGTCTATTTCTACAAACCATCGAGAGCTCCAAATGGCCATTTATTTGAAATCCAAATGATTGGTGAAGCACAATTGGTCCCATTTACTATCCTTTGTGTTTGTTGTCTTTGAAAAGAGGGGGAAAAAAAAAGAAAAAGAAAAAGAGGAAAAAAAAAAAAAGAGAAAGGAAAAATCAGGAAATCCCTTTTTCCATCCTATCATTGCCTTCACTGCCTTCGGCAGATCATCAGAGAGACATTCGTAATTTGAGTTTTGTTGTTGAGGGTCTCTCTCTCTCCTCTCTCTCTGTGCGTGTGTTTTCCAAATGGAAGGGCTTGCAAAGTCTGTGTTGGTTCCCACATTCCCAGGGCAATATTATTATTATAAGACTAGTAATTACCCAGAAATTCTGAAAGCCCCAACTTCTTCTTGTTGTTCAAATTACAAGCGAAGAATAAGAAATGGGTGGTCTCTTAACTCTTCTACTTTTCTTAGACTTAATAATCAATACCAGCGACGCTGTGTTCAAGCTGTCTCCAGTGATGCTTCTGGTTCTGCTTCCGGTGATACTCAAGATGGAGATGACAACTCTTTAATAAATATTAATAACACCGATATCCTCTCTTTCTCTCACGTAAACCTTTAATTCTCTATCCCTCTCTCTGCATTTGTTTATTCGATTTATTTGTTGCTGTTTATTTATTATTTTTCTGTTGTTGTTCTGGTATTAGCAAAGAATGGAGCATATACCCAGTCCTCGTTTGCTACTCTTTTTTTGTTTGTTTGGGTTGTTGTTGTTACGCAATTACACTCATTATGCTGTGGGTTGTGGTGGTTGTGAAGGGTGGCTTAAGTGAAGAGAGTGAGAATCCTTTTCCTTTGAAAAAAAACTCTACTCCTCAAACCGCAAGTAGTAGTGGAACAAGAGCTGGGTTGTTTCGAACACCCATTTCTGGAGGTGTCCAAAGTGCTACTTCTGCTCATGGCTTACCTCGTCCTGCCTTAGCTGTTCGTAATCTCATGGAGCAGGTATTAAGATTAATTTATCTTAGTCATTGTTCTCATTTTTTTGTACTGTAATGTGATATTCATCTTAATTTATGCATGTCTTAAAGGCCAGGTTTGCTCATTTATGCACCGTTATGTCTCGAATGCACCATCGGCGTGAAGGTTATCCCTTTGGTTCCCTCGTCGATTTTGCACCTGATTCTTCTGGCCGTAAGTCATTCTCTTCTTTATTCAAACCATTAATCTGTTTATTTGGTGTTGTTCTTGTTCTTCACACTGTCAAAACAAATGTACCAAATCCCTTTATATTCATCGAATTGGATTTCTCTTCCCTTAGTTTGTATCTTGGACCTTGAAAATTGACCATTTAATCATTCTTTATCTGTTTTACTATTTCTTACTTACTGTTTAATTTCCATGACATATTTTGATCTTAGATCCTATATTTTCATTCTCGCCACTGGCAATCCACACACGGAATCTGTTAGCCGACCCGAGGTGCACGCTGGTCGTGCAGGTTAATAATAATATTTTTTTTTCCGTTCCCCTCTTTCTAGTAGTTTATTTTAGATAAATTGTTGTTCCTCTATTATTGGGGACTAAAGCATTTAAGCTAAAGCAGATTCCTGGATGGAGTGGACTGTCAAATGCAAGGGTGACCATTTTTGGTGATGTCTATCCACTTCCAGAACACCAACAGGTGACAATGATGTGATGATGTCTCAAAATACCATGGAGCACTTTGACCTTTTTTTATTTTTTTTATTTTTTTTTATTTTAAACTCTTCGTTTTCCATTTATAGACAATGCTTTAACCACATGGGTCCCTCCCTCCTCCCTCTTAGATAGCTTCAGAGACTTAGTAGATGGTAATTATATTTATAAGCATTGGCAGAGATAAACATAGCAGTGTTACTCTTCCTTTTATCATTATGTACTTCCCTCTGATAACAAGAAATGAGGAGTAAATAGATAACTGTAATCGATTGTTACTTGCGAGAAGAGTTTAGTTGAATTTAATAATTTATTGTGCTTTAAATCTTAATGCTTTCCATTGCATATGTATGGGTATGTTTCAGGAGTGGGCTCATAAGCAATACATTGCAAAGCATCAGCAGGGGCCATCTCAACAATGGGGGAATTTTTACTACTTTAGGATGCAGAACATAAGGTTTCTTTGTTGTTTACACTTTATTTGCCTGATTAACAACGTCCACTAGTGCTTAATTTGGTGATTAAAGAGCTATTGTTTGTCTTAACCTTCTGAACATAGGGAAAGACATCATAATGATCTCCAACCTTAAGGGAAGAAATCATTCTGAATTTAGTTACAAATCATCTCATACGATTCATTGGTCTTTTTTGCGTTCTTTAGATTTGCCCTTATGGAAATGGGGGCAGGTTTTTATCGTCTCTGAAGTTCATACTTATCTGCTGGCCTAATATAAAAAATTTGGAAGGAATGACCTTGCAACTGCTATGTGTCCTGAAGTTAGTGGTCTATTTCAAGGTCTTGAGATGAAGAGAATCTGTTGGCTATCAGCCAGGGGAGATAACACAAACTGTTGTTCGTTCATAAGCTTATCCCTGACCAGCTAAATTAATAAACTCTACTTTACTTTCAAACCATAAAAATAGAATCAATTTATACCAGAGACTAAATTTAGCAAAAAGTCTAGAAGCTTGTAACCCCAGAGGTAATGATGTAGTATTGGGTCTTTAGTACCGTTGGGTTTAGTTTTAGGGTTTGCTTATTTACTTTGATGTAGTATGGTGCATGATTTTCAGCATTCTTCCAGAATCAAAGAACTTGGGTTTATTATGTTTCCGCTACATTAGAACCATAGTGAGCTACTTCTCAGTAAAGCTAAATCAACATGTTCATGATCATGCTATGCTATGCAGCATTTAAAATCTCTTTAATAGGCATTGTACCCATCATTTAAAATAAAACATGTTCTACATAAAAACCTTTCATTTTGCCCCCTTTTTATGGATTAAGTTTAGTCTAGCACTCGGTAGGCCCAGAGTTTCATGAAACTTGTTCTTGACCGTCCGACCTTGATTAACAAGGTTTACACGCTTTCTTTGAAACATGCCTCAAGGGTTTCACCTTATTCTATTTTTGTTGTGGCTACCCTTTCTTGATGTTTTTTGCCTCAAGTTGAAGGATATACCATTTTGTTAAAAGTGTATACCTTATTCATCTTGACGAATAATTACATAAGATTTAATACTTGTGATGCAATAAAACATAAAAGATATATTTACTCATCTCAGGTCCAGATAAGAAAAGATGTCTTCTTTATGGCAGATTGTGCTAAATACCTGACCAATTCCCTAGTTTTATTTATTTAATTGTTATTTGTAAAATTGGAACTGTGTTGATTTGCAGCTTCTCGTCAATATCCTTGTCATTGGTTGAACTTATTTTGTTACTCGTTGGTGACAGTGACATATATTTCATTGGTGGATTTGGCACTGTCGCATGGGTCGATGTCAATGAATATGAGGTCATTGAGCCTGATAAGATTGCCGTTGATGGTGGGGAGCAGAACCTAAAGGTGAGTTATATGGATTCTTGCTTTTTCATAATAAGAAACTACAGCTGGTAAAGGAAAAACAATAATTTAATCTTCAATCCTCTATGGTTATATATATATATGTGTGTGTGTGTGTGTTTTACTTGTTTGGTTGGCCTGAGTTCTCGTTTTTCATCCAGAACTGTTTATTATCATCTATTTGCCTTGCACTTGTATATTTTGCATATTACTTAATCAACCAATGCATGGGGATTCTTATCCTTTTAGGAATTGAATGCAATCTTTTCAAAGCCTTTAAAAGAGCTGTTGTCCACGGAAACTGAGGTGGATGATGCTGCACTCATATCTATAGACAGTAAGGGAATGATATTCGTGTCCGTCAAGGTGCCCAGGCATGTATCTCTTTTACGTTAGTTTAATCTAGCAACTCTTCTTCTTCTTGGTTTTCTATGGTGGCGTTTTGATTTTTTGTTTTACTTATGTGCAGTTCAACATTCAAAGGGTTTCATTTGATGAAGGACATGCTGTTGAGACCTTAGAAGAAGCCAAGGATGCCCTTTGGAAGCTAATAAACAAGGGTCGAGTGTATAATTTGCAGAAATAAAAAGCAACTTTTTTCTTCTAGATCACCATTCTAAAGAATCCCTCGACTCTTTATACAAGTCACACTCCGTTCAACTCACGAGGATTTTGGTAGGATTAATATGCACCCCTATGTAGCTAGAGATGAAAAAAAAAAAAAAATTGTTAAACTGGTTTGCTTGTTGCAAATTTTGTGGTAAAAATAATACAAAACTGACATGGAATACTTTTGGCTTGTTTGGTGCACCGGTTAACAACTGTCACTATTCATATAACTCAAACTTTTAAAGTCTGTAACTTTACATTGACAAATGGTTTTTTTTTTTTTTTTTTTTTTTTAAGTTGTATAAAATTTCAAGACGAATCAAATAAGTTTCATATAGATTTTTTTTAAATTTTAAGTTTTTACACTTTTTAACTCTAGTAATTCAAATAACTCATGATTCAATTCAACTCAATTCGAACTCATACATCAAGCACATGCTTTATTAGAAGCAGTTGTCAGCAGCTTTCTTGGTTTTCAAGACATTTCAGATGGTTTATGAAATGCATAATTCATTTGTCCATCAAGGATGTTAGAATGTTTCATAATGTAATTTTGCACGAGTACCTTAATCTGAATTAGCTCCTATCAGCATTCGGGAGAATCTTGAAACTAAAAAAAAAACTTATGCGATGAAATTACTGTAGCTATTTGATGAGGACATGGCTAGCATAAGAGCATGAAATACAGATCCTATCCAAGTTTCTATTGGACTCGTTACAAGAGCATGGGTCAACAAATTTCAAAATGCGTTAAATGGACTGATTTGAGGGATTTGGGCTCAAGCATGCACGTGGAGGCCTATTGAGGGAAATGAACGGGTTGACTAGTCCTTAATAAGCATGATTCTAGTTCAAGAAAGTCAATAGGAGAATCTGTTTTTACTTTTTTTTTTTTTTTTTTTTTTTTTTTTTTTTTTTTTTGCATCGGCATCTCTTTCAGTTTCAAGCTACAGCAAAAGAAAAGAGATTTGTCAATCAAGGCTAAATTATTATTCACTTTTCTTATATGGATTTGGGTGCATTTGCTGGGAAGGAAATCTGATTTGGATGCATTGACTGCTTTCCACTTTCCTATTTTATTTCCTTGATTGTTTACCTTTTCTTTGTTGGCATGTAATAGGCTAAAAATTAAGGGATGAAAATTAAAATTGTTTCCCTTTAATTGAGGCCAAAATTACGTGGTTATTTCAACTTTCCATTAAGATTTTTTTGGCAACTTTCCTTAGGAATTTTGAGGCTTGAAAATTCGTGGTCTTGTGATATGAACCACGCCAACAACGTGACGAAACCCAATACCAAATCTGGAAACAAAAACCCAAGATCTTTCAAGTTTGATGGAAATCGCGACTTGTTACTTAGCGAAACAAGAACCTTGATATGGTGAAGACGTCACAAATGGTTATGGAAGTCCATTTGATAAGTCAATTTGAACGTCCCAAGGAATCCTTGATAAGTTCGGATAAGTTTCTTCCAGAACTCAAGAAGAACAACTCTTAATATGAATAAACATCAAAATCTTCTTTCATAATCTGAGATGTCAGTCTTATATAACTGAAAATATACTTGGAAAATTTCTAATATACCCCTAAGGATAAACATGTCTAAAAATCAGATTTATCTAAAAAATTCAGAATTAAAAATATACCTAAATTCAAATTTTGAACTAAAACTTTAAAACTCAATTAAGATTACAAAGAAATCAAATCTTGATCAGATCTTATAAACTTCTTGAATTTTGTTTTGAATCTTGAACTTCTTGAAACTTGAAAACGTATTATTGACTTGATTCTTTGTTAGGAAAAAACGTCCACATTAGCTGGAGTCCTCATTGTTCACATCAAGCCCCGATTTCAGTAGGAAAATATTTCAGGATTTTGGCGGGAGAAAATCGAAAAACCAAGAAGTTATGGGGAAGGAATATTTCATATGGCCTGTGGTGCCAAATCTTGGTGAAAAAACCTACAAGTTTGCAGTCCACGAAAATAGTGTCCAATTTTGGCAGGAAAAATTTTCAAAATTTTGGCATTAAAAATAATGAAACAGAGATGAAGTTTGGACGCAGAAACATTGTTTGCAGCCCGTGGTGCCTAGTCGTAGTGAAAAAGGGTGCACGATTCCACGTTGCGAAAAACTTACGCAAAATTAGTCGGGGAAAAAATTCAAAATATTTTAGGGAAAAAAATTACAAGGGAAAGTTAGAATCGTTCTGGTGTAGGACTATTGTTTAGTCCTATAGTGCCTAATCGTCATGAAAAAGTGTATAAGTTTGCATGACATGAGGTGGAAGCCCCAATTTTTGGAAGGAAAAAATTTCAAGATTTTGGTGGGAAAAAAAAAGAAAAACCAAGTCGTCACGAGGCCGGAATATTTCATGCGGCCAGTGTGTCCAAATCTTGGTGAAGAAGCCTACATGTTTGCGCTCTGCGAAAAAGTGCCCAATTTTTTCAGCAAAAGAATTTAAAATTTTGGCGGCCAACGGTGCCTAATCGTAGTGAAAATGGCCCACGATTCCATGTCACAAAAGACACACCAGAAATTTGGTGGGAAAAAATTCAAAATTTTTTAGGAAAAAAAAAAACAATTGAAAAACAGTATCGTATAGGTGCAGGCATATTGATCAGTCCTACAGTGCCTAATCGTCGTTAAAAAGTGTATTTATTTGCTTGACGTGAGGATGAAGCCCCAATTTTGGTATGAAAATAATTCAAGATTTTGGAGGGAAAAAAACGGAAGAGCCAAGATGTTACAGGGCAGGAATATTTCATACAGCCTACAGTGCATAATGTTGGTGGAAAAGCCTAAATGCTTTCACTCTGCGAAAAAAGTTCCAATTTTGTCAGGAAAAAAATTCAAAATTTTGGCACTCAGAACAATGAAAAAAAGTCGACGTTTTGGTGCAGAAACTTTGTTTGCGGCCTGAGGCGCCTAATCGTATTGAAAGATTCTAAGGGTACACAATTCCACGTTGTGAAAAACGTACCCCAAATTAGTCGGGAGAAAGGTTCAATATGTTTGGGGGGGGGGGGGGGAAGAAGTGAAAATTAGAATTGTTTTGGTACAGGAATATTGCTCAGTCCTATAGTGCCTAATCGTTGTGAAAAAATGTATATGTTTGTGATGCGAACCCCGCCAAGAATAACGAGACCCGACAACGAAATGGAACCCTAAGAAGGTTCTACAATCAGGTTTGGTTGGGAGACCTCGACTCGTTGCTTGAACCGTGACACGAACCTTGGTATAGATGACTGCGACCCAATATCAACCCGCAAACAAGAACCTTGGTATTGTCGTAGACGCCACAAACGGAGGTGGAGAACCGTTTGATAAGTCGAATTTGAACGCCACAAGACAAAGTCTTGATAAGTTCGATTAGTTCAACAAGAATGTAGGGATAAATCACAAGAGTGAATAGAATGCCAAAACTTTTTTTTTTTGATCTGAAAATAAGGCCTATTTATAGGCTGGGAATTACAATAATATTCCTAGAATATGCTAAGCTAAGAAAAGGAAAGCAACCTAATAATTTTAGTCTAAAAATAAAAAAGGAAACTAACTTAACTGTCTGGCTTTATTTTCCAGCCATTTACAAGCCATTATAAGGAAAGGAAACTAACTAATTCTTGACTAATCAGCCCAAAAACGTGGACAACAAATTAGGGAATCAAACAACTTGGTTCAAACTAATCAAATCCTCCAAAAAGCACGCCCATTTACATGAATTGCATGGCTGATGTGGCTTCTTCAATTACATGGCTGAACTTGAATTAAATTGACTATTTGAGCTCTATTTGTTGATTCTATGCATGTAGACTTGCCCTCCTCTATCACAATGTGTTGTGCTAAAGTATTTAATGCCTCCTTGAACCTCTTTGCCCGCGCTCTTGTAATTGGACCAACAGAACTAGAACAGGATCCTTGGCCTTATCATTCCCCTCCTCTTGAAGAGGATTTGCCCTCAAATCTTCACTTGTATCAAAAGGACTTAAATCAGAAACGTTAAAGGTTGCACTTGTAAGACCCGAAATTTTGAAAACTTGTAATCTCCTTGTTCATAAGGAATTAGAGTCTAATTTATGTATCCATGATGTGTTATATGAAAAATTATGAATAATAATGAGAAATTCATAATTTTATTTAATCGATGTTCGGGTCCTCATTTAATGATTATGAGACTCAATTGATGATTTACGAGCCAACAATGAGGTTTTTAAATGAAAAAGAACGAAAAAAAATGAAATTTTACGAAAGTCAACTTTGACCGAAAAAGTCAAAGGGTTGACCAAAAAGTCAAAGTTTGATCAGGACGGGTCACAACGTTGACTTCACAAGTATGATGAAGAAATATGGAAAGAATCTCCGAAAATAAAGTTTTATAAGCCATAAATCCACCCTAAAAAAATCAAGCACACCGAAATCGAATTAAGGGCAAAAAGGTCTCTGAAAAATTGGAGAAAGAGAATTTTCGGTCCGAATTTACATGGAAGAATTTTTGGACCAAAATATAAAATAAGAATGCTCATCACAGTATTGGAAATAACTGTAGAGCGTGAAAAGAGTTGTGAAAGAACGAAATGGCCAAACAAGACCTTGGTAGAGCTAGTGGAAGATGACCTCACCTCAATGACATCACCTTCCACTAACTCAAAGTTGCATCATGTGGATTTTACCATGCATAATGGCCGGCCACACATGGGAGACAAAAGGAAAAGAAAAAAAAAAATGGGAAAGCCTTAAATTAAGGAGAAAAAGTTGAACCACTTTTGTCCATCAATCCTCTAGTCACTTCTTGCTTAAAAATGTAAGACCCGAAATTTTGAAGACTTGTAATCTCCTTGTTCATAAGGAATTAGAGTCTAAATTATGTATTTATGAAGTGTTATATGAAAAATTATGAATAATAATGAGAAATTCATAATTTTATTTAAACGATGTTCGAGTCCTCATTTAATGATTTTGAGACTCAATTAATGTTTTACGAGCCAAGAATGAAGTTTTTAAAGGAAAAAGAATGAAAAAGGACGAAATTTTACGAAAGTGAACTTTGACCGAAAAAGTCAAAGGTTTGACCAAAAAAGTCAAAGGGTTGACCAAAAGTCAAAGGGTTGACCAAAAAGTCAAAGTTTGACCGGAACGAATCACAACGTCGACTTTACAAGTATGATGGAGGAATATGGAAAGAAACTCCAAAAATGAAGTTTTATAAGCCATAAATCCACCCTAGAAAAATCAAGTACACCGAAAAAGAATTAAGGGCAAAAAGGTCTCCGAAAAATTGGAGAAAGAGAGTTTCGGTCCAAAATTTACATGGAGAATTTTTGGATCAAAATATAAAATAAGAATGCTCATCACAGTATTGGAAATAACTGTAGAGCGTGAAAGGAACTGTGAAAGAACGAAATGGCCAAACAAAGCATTAAGAGAGCTAGTGGAAGGTGACATCAACCTCTTGACATCACCCTCCACCAACCCAAGGCTACCCATGTGGACTCCCCCATTCCCTTATAAAATTCGGCAACTAGTAGGGAAAAGAGAAGAAATGGGTTAGTTGGAAACCAATGGGGACTTGAAAGCCAACCAAGAACCCAACCAAGTCAAGGACACATGCCCATACTTGTGATATCATTCTCCACTCACCAAAGATTGAATAAGTGAGTTTGTCCTCCCTCCCCCATATTCGGCTGCACCATGAAAGAAAGAAAGAAAAGAAAATCAAAGGGGACAAGAAGGTATGGCATAAAGCCATAAATTAAGGACCCAAAAGGTGGGTTAAGTAGGAGATTTTTCTAGAAGCTTTCTAGAGCCAACCATGGGCTGCCACCTACCCATTTTCTCCCCACCAAATCCGGCAGCTCATCCCTCCAATTTCCCCTTGGATTCGGCTGCAATGAAGGAAGGAAAGAAAAGGAAACTAAGGACAACAAGGCATGACAAGGTGTGACATAAAGCCTTAATTTAAGGACAAGAAATCTCTCCATCTTCCACTCCACCAAGGATTGCCACATGCCCTCCTTTCCCTTCCCATTTTCGGCAGCCCACACCCCAATCCTCCCATCATATTCGGCTGCAATAAAAGGAAAAGAAATGACAAGACAAAAGCCTTGAATCAAGGGCAAGAAACCAACCACTAAGTCACATCACAAGTCCTCCCTTTCCTTGTGCTTTTGTGGGAAAAAGTGAGCCAAAAGCTCTCACTTTCTTGGGTCATTTTCGGCAGCAAAGAGGAAGGAGAGAGAGAGAGTGAATCAAAGAGATTTTTGGAGTTTTTCATCCCCTTGGTGAGTTCGGTTCTAGAGAGAAAGAGCAAAGAAAAGTGAGAAAAATTTTGGTGAGCTTTTGAGTGTGTTGGCCGAGCAAGAGAAAGAGGAACAAGGGGTGAGTGAAACTTGGAGAATTTTTGGGTCAAGAGGTTCGGATTGGAGTGGTCTAGCAAGGAACCAAGAAGAAAAATTTTGGTGCACCTTTTTGTACCAAAACCGTGAGCAACCAAGAGCAAGGAGAACTTGAGAAATTTTTGTGGATTTCTCCAAGACTTGGCCGAACAAGGAAGAAGAGAAGAAGGTAAGAGGAATTTTGGTTTTTCTCCTTATGATGCACGGTTTTTGGTTAGAAGTAAGAAGAGCTAACAAAAAAATTTTTGGATGCATTTTCTTGGAAGAAACCGTGGGCTAAGAGCAAGCCAAGGAAGGAAGGAAATCTTTGGATTTCAAAACCCTAACTTGGGTTGAGGTAAAATCTCTTAAACCACCTTGAATCTAAGCTTTATTTAAGTGTTTTTGATGTTGATTCAAGTGGTTTGTAAGGACATAAGTCCACTTTAAATTTCTGCCCTCATTGATGGTGTGTGTGCTTGATAAGGTTAGGGTTGGTTGGCTGATTTTTAATGCTTGATTGCTTTAAAATTTGTGCTTGAAAATGATGGATTTTTCATGCTAGAAATTAGGTTGTATGTCCCATAAGATTAGGCCAAAAATCTGCCCTTGGCAGCCATGAGAGCATGCTAGACTTAGGGTTGGATTTTGTGTGATGGTATGTGATGATGCATGAGTTAGAACCATGTAACCCTAATATTTTTAATTTTCGGATTTGGGGTTGCATGAGTAGAATGAGATGGATTTATGGGTTGTAATGGGACGTTAGAAGCGCTTCTTGATGTTGTCTAAGCTCCCGATGTGATCGGTCGAGATAGATTCCGCGAATAGGACGTAAACCGAAAAGAGGAACCGAAACTACCAATTCGGATTCGAATCTGGCCAGTTTCGGGAAAGGGTAATTTCAAGGCCCTTAGAGCCCGAATGAGGTAAAACTCAAAACACGAAAGTTGTTCGGAACAACTTTTCCTAGAGGACAGCGTGGACAGAATCTCGAAATAAGACTCCAAAGGCCTCCGTTTTACCCAAAACCCGTGGCTGAACCCTGGGACGTTCTCCACCCAGTTTTTCAGAGTTTACCCGTTTTCAAATAAAAACTGGTACTGATCTAGGCCGAACTGGATTTTGTGTAAAACACTAAAGTTTTAGCATTTTTCGATAGCTACAACTTTCGTGAAGACAAGTTTTTGAAATTCCAAGCTGATTTTTAAATTGGGCGTGATTTATGAAAGGTGTGCAGGGAGCTCGAAATCTTACAAATGAGTCTCACGAAAATATTTTCTAGAAAAATTGTGAAGTGTTCTTAAATAGTTATTTTAGCTTCGGAAACCGTTCCAAAGGTGGTTTCCGACCCCAAATAATTTTATAAAAGATTTATTTCGAAAATCATGAATTTTAAGGGCTCGGGTTTGAAATTCACACTTTTCCCATAAAGTAAAGAAAAAGAGAGTTTCATACCAAACATTCCAAGTTAAAGAAAATAATGAGATTTAACCAAGGTATTCTCTAATTAAAGAGTTAGAATTTTTACAAGAAGAATGAAGGATTTTTGGAAGTTAAATTACACAAGATTTTCCAAAGATACGGAAGAGGAACTTTAAGAAAAATTGGTAAACAAGCCGATTACGAACGGTAACCGGATATTAAATCCGAGTTACAAACCCAAGGATAACCAAGGGTTGACAAAAGGTTGACCCAAGGTTAATTAAGGTTAACCTTAAGGGTTACCCAACATAACCCTAAGGGATACCCATATGTATATTTGGGCTAAGATTTAAAGGGTTAATGGAAATAACCCAATAACAAGGATGTACAGCAAAGCCCAATAAGAGATCAAGGCTCTAAACCAAAAAGATTACCCAACGTAACCTCTTAAGGATTTAATCGAAGTTCAATAAAGAATGAGGATTAAAGTGGCCAAGATGGATATCATGTATAGGGGACATACAACCAAAAGTAAATGTGAGTGTTGGTAGGTCACCAACACCTTACGAAAGGATCCTGATCCTATATTTTTGGTATATCAGGAAAGTGAATTGCCGTTGCCGACGATTTAAGGAACGCGATTCTAAGGATACGGCACTAGAGGTAAGTACAAACCTCACCTGCAGTATGAAAACTAGTAAATTATGTTCAAGTATGTGGTTTTCAAATATGCTGCAATATGTTGTGTGCTATATCTATGAAATGCCATGTTTTATGAAAAGTGCTATTTTTGCGAAATGCCATGTTTATAAAAGGTGCTATTTTCGTAAAATGTCATGTTTATAAAAAGTGCTATTTTTGCAAAAGATTATAAAGGTGCTATATTTGCAAAATGTCATGTTTATGAAAATGTCATGTTTGCAAATGCCATGAATGAAAAGAATGCCATGCCATGTTATTAATGAGATAAAAAGTATGTTATCATATAGTGACATCATAGGGTATGTTCACTAAAGATAAATAACATGATAAGAAGTTACAAGTAAAGTGTCGTACCAACCTCCACCAAGGTGGAGGATTTTTATGATGAAGTTATGGATTCGCCCTCTCGTTGTTGTATGAGGGTGTAATCACTTCTGTTTTCCTGGAGCAATTAGGGACTTGCAACCCCATCTAACTGTATCTGGAGGCGCGCTATATGTTAAAGGTACGTACACTATGGGGCCCATAAGAAAGATAAGAAAGTTAAAAGAAGTGCATAAATGGAACATAAATGGTTCACGCATATGCATATGATGATGAATGTTTTTATGATATTTTAAATGTTTTGTGAGATTATGTTTGTGCTTACTAGGCGAAAGCTCATCAAGTTATATTTCATACTGTAGGTAAGAAACCCGCAGCTTAATGCTGGGCATTGTTGGAGCGGTGTGGCGGCAGACGAAGGCGGTATGGATACCACTACGTATAGTTTCCGCAAATCTTTTGATAAGTAAAGAAGTTTTGTATATATAAATATATACATGATGAAGACAAGTTATGTATCATGGTATTTTGGAACTAAAGATCTTAAGTAACGTTTACTTAAGTAGTAATGATGTATTACTAAAGACAAATGTTTTATAAGTAAGTTTCAAAAAAAAAAAAAAAAATCCCTAATTTTCAAGTAAGTAAGTAAGTAAGTAAGGCGTGACGGCCCTACGTAGTAAGGGGGCGTCACAAAAAAATAAACTAAAACCCTTGTCCATTCCCCACAAAATCCGGCAGCTCTCTACCCCCCTCCATCATGGTCGGCAACTAGAGAAGAAAAATGAAAGGATTTGGTTTGGTTTGAGTAACTAGATGGCCTTTCAAGTCCAACCAAACAAAGGACAACAACACCATGCCTATGACTCACCTTTCCACTAGCCAAAGATAGTTATGAGAGGTTTTCTTTTCCCCGCAAAATCCGGTTGCAGCCCTCCCTCTTCCCCATCATATTCGGCTGCAAGGGAAAAAAAAGAATGACAAGGCATAAAGCCTTAAATTAAGGACAAGCAACCTCTCCACCTTTCATTCCACCAAGGATTGCCACATGCCCTCCTTTCCCTTCCCATTTTCGGCAGCACACTCCTCCATCCCTCCCTCACATTCGGCAGCCAAGGGAGAAGCAAGAGAGACAAGACATAAAGCCCAAAATCAAGGAAAAAGATTGAACAACTCTTGTCCATCACAAGTCTCCCATCCCTTTTGTCTTTTCACTTGGAAAGCTAAGAGAAACCCTCTCATTTTCCTTGGGAGATATTCGGCAGCTAGAGAGAAGGGAAGAGAGTGAGAGCAAAGAGAAATTTTGGGTTTCCATCTCCTTGGGGTTTCGGTTTCTAGAGGGAGAGCTAAGAAAAAGTGAGAAAATTTTTGGTGAGTTCTCCAAGAGTTGGCCGACCAAGAGCAAGAGAGAGAAGAGGAAAAATCTGGAAATTTAGAGGGAGAATCTTGAGGAGAGGTTCGGATTTGAGTGGTCTAGTAAGGAACCAAGAAGAAAAATTTTTGGTGCACCTTTTGTACCAAAACCGTGAGCAACCAAGCAAGGAGAGCTTGATAAAATTTTGTGGGATTCTCCAAGCAAGTGGCCGAACAAAGTAAGAGAGAAGGAGGTAAGAAAAACTTGGTTTCTCTTCTTGTGATTTTCGGTTTTGGTTAGAGCAAGAAAGAGCTAACAAAAAATTTTTTTTGGATGCCATTTTCTTGGAAGAAACCGTGTGACTAGAAGGCTAGAGGAAGGAAGGAAGATTTTGGGATTTCAAAACCCTAACTTGGGTTTGAGGTAAATCTCTTAAACCACTTTGAAATCAAGTCTTATTTAAGTATTTTTGATGTTGATTCAAGTGGTTTGTAAGAACATAAGTCCACTTTAAATTTCTGCCCTCATTGTTGGTGTGTGTGCTTGAAAAGGTTAGGGTTTGGTTGGCTGATTTTTGATGCTTATTTGCTTTAAAATTTGTGCTTGAAAATGATGGATTTTTCATGCTAGAAATTAGGTTGTATGTCCCATAAGATGAGGCCAAAAATCTGCCCTTGGCAGCCATGAGAGCATGCTAGATTAGGGATGGATTTTGTGATGCTTGTATGTGTTGATGCATGTGCTAGAGCCAAGCAACCTAGGTTTTTAAATTTTCGGATTTGGGTTGCATGAGTTGAATGAGATGGATTTATGGGTTTCAATGGGACGTTAGAAGTGCTGCTTGTTGTGGTATAAGCTCTCGATGTGATCGGTCGAGATAGATTCCGCGAAATAGGACGTAAACCAAAGAGAGGAACCGAAACTGCCAATTCGGATTCGAATCTGGCCAGTTTCGGGAAAGGGTAATTTCAAGGCCCTTAGAGGCCGAATGAGGTAAAACTCAAAACATGAAAGTTGTTCGGAACAACTTTTCCTAGAGGACAACGCAAATAGAATCTCGAAATAAGGCTCCAACGGCCTCCGTTTTACCCAAAACCCGTGGCTGAACCCTGGGACGTTCTCCACCCAGTTTTTCAGAGTTAACCCGTTTTCAAATAAAAACTGGTACTGATCTAGGCCGAACTGGATTTTTTGTAAAACATAAAAGTTTTAGCATTTTTCGATAGCTACAACTTTCGTGAAGACAAGTTTTTCAAATTCCAAGCCGAATTTTAAACTGGGCGCATTTTGTGGGAGATGCGCAGAGAGCCCGAAATCTTGCACATGAGTTTCACGAAAATATTTTCTAGAAAAATTGTGAAGTGTTCTTAAATGGTTATTTTAGATTCGGAAATGGACTGACAAATGCACCAGCCGCCTTCATGGATCTGATGAATCGCGTATTCAAGGACTACCTAGACAAGTTTGTCATTGTCTTTATAGACGACATTCTGATCTATTCAAGGTCGAAGAAGGAGCATGAGGAGCATCTAAGGATTGCACTACGGATTTTGAAGCAAAATCAGCTTTACGCCAAGTTCTCCAAGTGCGAGTTTTGGTTGGAAAAGGTCCATTTCCTTGGACATGTAGTCTCGAAAGAAGGTATATTCGTAGACCCGGCTAAGATTGAGGCGGTAAGTAAGTGGCCAGCCCCCAAAAATGTCACCGAAGTGCGCAGTTTCCTCGGATTAGCGGGCTATTATCGACAATTCGTCGAAGGATTTGCTAAGATCGCGGCGCCACTTACCGCACTCACAAGAAAAGGGAAGGCATACGAATGGACAAATAAGTGTGAAGAGCACTTCCAAGAGCTCAAAAGCAAGTTGACGAGTGCTCCAATCCTCACAATTCCGGTCGTGGAAGAAGAAAACTTTGTAATTTAGAGCGATGCTTCCAAGATAGGATTGGGAGCCGTGCTCATGCAGAACGGAAAAGTGATCGCTTATGCTTCACGACAGCTCAAGGAACACAAGAAGAACTACCCAACGCATGATTTGGAGCTTGCGGCGGTAGTATTTGCCTTAAAGATTTGGAGGCACTACCTCTACGGTACAAAATGCGAAGTGTACACGGACCATTAGAGTTTGAAGTACATCTTCACACAAAAGGAGCTTAACATGAGGCAAAGAAGATGACTCGAATTGGTGAAGGACTACGACATAGATATCCGATACCATCCGGGAAAGGCTAACAAGGTGGCCGATGCCCTTAGTCGGAAGTCATCTTCCTCGATGATGTCAATCAGGTCATTGACTGAGCCACTTCAAAAGGAGCTAATGGAAGCCAGAATCGAGCTCATCACGGGAAGATTAGCTGCTCTAACCTTTCAGCCTACCATTTTGGATGGCATGAAGGAACGTCAAGAAGCCGATGCCTCGCTGCTTAGGACGAAAAACGAGGTTTTAGAAGAAAAGGAGTCGGACTTCCACATATCCGATGAGGGCATACTCTATCAAAAGAATAGATTGTGTATCCCTAACGAGGAAGAACTAAAGAAAAAGATCATGAAAGAAGCTCACGAGACTCCGTACTCTGTCCATCCCGGAGCCACAAAAATATATAAGGACTTAAAGGAGAGCTTTTGGTGGCCCAAGATGAAGAACGACGTTGCTACTTTTGTCAGTAAGTGCCTTATTTGTCAAAAAGTAAAGGCGGAACACCAACGTCCAGGAGGAGAATTGCAGAAAATTTCCATCCCAGAATGGAAATGGGACCAAGTGACGATGGACTTCGTGGTTGGTCTGCCTCGAACTCCTAGCGGCAACGATGCAATTTGGGTGGTCGTTGACCGATTGACAAAGTCGGCACACTTTATAGCCATCAAGCTCAGCTTTTCAGTGGAATAATTGGCAGAATTGTACGTAGCCCAGATCGTTCGCTATCATGGAATTCCGAAGACGATAATCTCGGATCGCGACGGTCGCTTTACTTCGAAATTTTGGAGGAGCGTACATGAAGCAATGGGTACCAAGCTTTCGTTTAGTACAGCTTTTCACCCACAAACGGATGGACAATCAGAAAGGACCATTCAAACCTTAGAAGATATGTTGCGAGCGTGCGTGATGGATTTCAAGGGAACTTGGGATAAGAAGCTTCATTTGATTGAATTCTCGTACAACAACAGTTTTCACGCTTCAATTGGAATGGCTCCTTATGAAGCTTTATATGGAAGAAGATGCAGATCTCCAGTCCACTGGTACGAGACAAGAGAAAAAGAGCTTGTATCTACAGACTTCATTCGAAAGACCACGGAAAACGTGAAGCTCATACGACAAAGGATGGAGACTGCATTTAGCAGGCAAAAGAGTTACGCTGACAAACGCCGAAGACCTCTCGAATTTGAAGTAGGAGACTTGGTTTTCCTCAAAGTCGCTCCATTTAAGGGAGTTATGCGATTCGGAAAGAAGGGGAAATTAAGCCCAAGGTATATAGGGCCGTTCGAGATACTCGAAAGAGTTGGGAACGTAGCCTACAAGTTGGCTCTACCCTAGGAATTGGCATATGTGCACAATGTGTTTCATGTGTCGATGCTAAAGAAGTACGTTCCGGATCCCTCACACGTAATCGAGCATGAACCGATCGAGGTTCGAGAAGATCTGACTTATGAGGAGAAGCCAGTCCAGATTTTGGCACGAGAAGAAAAAGTGTTAAGAAATAAGGTTATCCCTCTAGTCAAGGTACTATGGAGAAACCGCCACATCGAAGAAGCGACGTGGGAACGAGAAGAAGATATGAAAAGAGACTACCCCGATTTGTTCTAATTTTCGAGAACGAAAATCTTTTAAGGAGGGTAGGTTGTAAGACCCGAAATTTTGTAGACTTGTAATCTCCTTGTTCATAAGGAATTAGAGTCTAATTTATGTATTTATGAAGTGTTATATGAAAAATTATGAATAATAATGAGAAATTCATAATTTTATTTAAATGATGTTCGAGTCCTCATTTAATGATTTTGAGACTCAATTAATGTTTTACGAGCTAAGAATGAAGTTTTTAAAGTAAAAGGAATGAAAAAGGATGAAATTTTACGAAAGTCAACTTTGACCGAAAAAGTCAAAGGTTTGATCAAAAAGTCAAAGGGTTGACCAAAAAGTCAAAGGGTTGACCAAAAAGTCAAAGTTTGACCGGAACGGGTCACAACGTCGACTTTACAAGTATGATGAAGGAATATGGAAAGAAACTCCAAAAATGAAGTTTTATAAGCCATAAATCCACCCTAGAAAAATCAAGCACACCGAAAAAGAATTAAGGGCAAAAAGGTCTCCGAAAAATTGGAGAAAGAGAGTTTCGGTCCAAAATTTACATGGGAGAATTTTTGGATCAAAATATAAAATAAGAATGCTCATCACAGTATTGGAAATAACTGTAGAGCGCGAAAGGAACTGTGAAAGAACGAAATGGCCAAACAAAGCATTAAGAGAGCTAGTGGAAGGTGACATCAACCTCTTGACATCACCCTCCACCAACCCAAGGCTACACATGTGGACTCCCCCATTCCCTTATAAAATTCGGCAACTAGTAGGGAAAAGAGAAGAAATTGGTTAGTTGGAAACCAATGGGGACTTGAGAGCCAACCAAGAACCCAACCAAGTCAAGGACACATGCCCATGCTTGTGATCTCATTCTCCACTAACCAAAGATTGAACATGTGAGCTTGTCCTCCCTCCCCCATTTTCGGCTGCACAATGAAAGAAAGAAGGAAAAGAAAATCAAAGGGGACAAGAAGGTATGGCATAAAGCCATAAATTAAGGACCCAAAAGGTGGGTTAAGTAGGAGATCTTTCTAGAAGCTTTCTAGAGCCAACCATGGGCTGCCACCTACCCATTTTCTCCCCACCAAATCCGGCAGCTCAACCCTCCAATTTCCCCCTTGGATTCGGCTGCAATGAAGGAAAGGAAAGACAAGACATAAAGCCTTGATTTAAGGCAAAGTAACCAACCATTAGTCATTCAAGACATCCCTTCTATTTCCCTTCTCATTTCCTTGTCAAAGGCAGCCAAACCCTTGCACTTCCCCTCCCCATTTTTCGGCAGCACACTCCCCAATCGTCCATCAAGTTTCGGCAGCCAAGGGAGAAGCAAGAGAGACAAGACTTAAAGCCCAAAATCAAGGAAAAAGAGTGAACAACTCTTGTCCATCACAAGTCTCCCATCCCTTTTGTCTTTTCATTTGGAAAGCTAAGAGAAAACCCTCTCATTTCCCTTGTATCACTCGGCAGCAAGAGGAAGAAAGAGAGAGAGAGAGATTCAAAAAGTTTTGGGTTTCCATTCCAAAGGGTGCACGGTTTTGAGCAAGAAGAGAGAGAGCTAAAGAAAGCTTGAATTTTCTTGTGAGCTTTGAGTGTTGGCCGACCAAGAGCAAGAGAAAGAGGGAAAAAAGAAGTGAGTGAAAATTTTGGAGAATTTTTGGGTCAAGAGGTTCGGATTGGAGTGGTCTAGCAAGGAACCAAGAAGAAAAATTTTGGTGCACCTTTTTGTACCAAAACCGTGAGCAACCAAGAGCAAGGAGAGCATTTGAGAAAATTTTTGTGTGGATTTCTCCAAGACTTGGCCGAACAAGGAAGAAGAGAAGAAGGTAAGAAAAACTTGGTTTTTCCTCATATGATGCTCGGTTTTTGGTTAGAAGCAAGAAGAGCTAACAAAAAAATTTTTGGATGCATTTTTCTTGGAAGAAACCGTGAGCTAGAGGAAGGAAGGAAATCTTTGGATTTTCAAAACCCTAACTTAGGTTGAGGTAAAATCTCTTAAACCACCTTGAATCTAAGTTTCATTTAAGTGTTTTTGATGTTGATTCAAGTGGTTTGTAAGGACATAAGTCCACTTTAATTTTCTGCCCTCATTGATGGTGTGTGTGTGTGCTTGATAAGATTAGGGTTGGTTGGCTGATTTCTATGCTTGATTGCTTTAAAATTTGTGCTTGAAAATGATGGATTTTTCATGCTAGAAATTAGGTTGTATGTCCCATAAGATTGGCCAAAAATCCGCCCTTGGCAGCCATGAGAGCATGCTAGACTTAGGGTTGGATTTTGTGTGATGGTATGTGATGATGCATGAGCTAGAACCATGTAACCCTAGTCTTTTTAATTTTCGGATTTGGGGTTGCATGAGTAGAATGAGATGGATTTATGGGTTTTAATGGGGCGTTAGAAGCGCTGCTTGATGTTGTCTAAGCTCCCGATGTGATCGGTCGAGATAGATTCCGCGAATAGGACGTAAACCGAAGAGAGGAACCGAAACTGCCAATTCGGATTCGAATCTGGCCAGTTTCGGGAAAGGGTAATTTCAAGGCCCTTAGAGGCCGAATGAGGTAAAACTAAAAACACGAAAGTTGTTCGGAACAACTTTTCCTAGAGGACAGCGAGGACAGAATCTCAAAATAAGGCTCCAACGGCCTCCGTTTTACCCAAAACCCGTGGCTGAACCCTGGGATGTTCTCCACCCAGTTTTTCAGAGTTAACCCGTTTTCAAATAAAAACTGGTACTGATCTAGGCCGAACTGGATTTTGTGCAAAACACAAAAGTTTTAGCATTTTTCGATAGCTACAAATTTCGTGAAGACAAGTTTTTCAAATTCCAAGCCGATTTTTAAACTGGGCTTGATTTATGGAAGGTGTGCAGGGAGCCCGAAATCTTGCACATGAGTTTCACGAAAATAATTTCTAGAAAATTTGTGAAGTGTTCTTAAATAGTTATTTTAGCTTCGGAAACCGTTCCAAAGGTGGTTTCCGACCCCAAATGATTTTATAAAAGATTTATTTCGAAAATCACGGATTTTAAGGGCTCGGGTTTGAAATTCACATTTTTCCACAAAGAAAAGAAAAAGAGGGTTTCAACCAAGGATTTCCAAGTTAAAGAAAATAGTGGGTTTAAGCCAAAGAATTTTCTAATTAAAGGAGTTAAAAATTCTACAAGCAAGATGAAGGATTTTTGGAAGCTTATTACATAAGATTTTCCAAAAATTAAGGAAGAGGAATTTTATAGTAAAATTGGTAAACAAGCCGATTACGAACGGTAACCGGATATTATATCCGAGTTACAAACCCAAGGTTAATTAAGGTTAACCTTAAGGGTTACCCAACATAACCCTAAGGGATACCCACATGTATATTTGGGCTAAGATTTAAAGGGTTAATCGAAATAACCCAATAACAAGGATGTATGAACAAAGCCCAATAAGAGATCAAGGCTCTAAACCAAAAAGGTTACCCAACATAACCTCTTAAGGATTTAATCAAAGTTCAATAGAAGATGGGGATTAAAGTGGCCAAGATGGATACTATGTATAGGGAACATACAACCAAAAGTAAATGTGAGTGTTGGTAGGTCACCAACACCTTACGAAAGGATCCTGATCCTATATTTTTGGTATATCAGGAAAGTGAATTGTCGTTGCCGACTAATTTAAGGAATGCGATTCTAAGGATACGACACTAGAGATAAGTACAAACCTCACCTGCAGTATGAAAGCTAGTAAATTATGTTCAAGTATGTGGTTTTCAAATATACTGCAATATGTTCTGTGCTATATCTATGAAATGCTATGTTTTATGGAAAGTGCTATTTTTGTGAAATGCCATGATTATAAAAGGTGCTATTTTCGTAAATTGCTATGTCTATAAAAAAAAGGGTGCTATTTTTGCAAAAGATTATAAAGGTGCTATATTTGTAAAATGTCATATTTATAAAAATGTCATGTTTGCAAATGCCATGAATGAAAAGAATGCCATGCCATGTTATTAATGAGATAAAAAGTATGTTATCATACAGTGACATAATAAGGTATGTTCACTAAAGATAAATAACATGGTAAGAAATCACAAGTAAGGTGTCGTACCAACCTCCCCCAAGGTGGAGGATTTTTATGTTAAAGTTATGGATTCGCCCTCTCGTTGATGTAAGAGGATGTTATGGGTTACCCAAAATCCATAGAAATATCAATCAAAGGCTCGCTAGGTATAGGGAGTGGGGTGTATAATCCATGGGGTTGCACTCGAGATTTTTCCTGCCAAGTGACGCATCTGCCACAAATTCTCGCTACATCCCTTTTCATGTGTGGCCAATAAAAATGTTCCTGCGAAATAGCCAATGTCTTGGCGACTCCAAAATGTCCCATTAACCCTCCACCATGGGATTCCCTGACTAACAAATCTCTCAATAAACAGTTAGGCACACACAACTTATTTTCCCTGAAAAGATACCCTTCATGTCTAAAAAATTTTCCAATAGCATTTTTCGCACACATTCTATACTCTTCTCCAAAGTCATGGTCTAAAGAATATAACTCCTTAATTTGCTCAAAACCAAGTAATTTCGCATCAAGAGTAGAAATTAACACATACCTTTGAGAGAGCGCATCGGCAACGATGTTTTCCTTACCTTGTTTGTATCGGATGACATATGAAAATGTCTCAAGGAACTCCACCCATCGTGCATGACGCTTGCTCAACTTATGTTGTCCTTTCAAGTGCTTCAAGAACTCATGATAAGTGTGAATTACAAACTCTTTAGGCCAAAGATAGTGCTGCCATGTCTCTAAGGCTCGAACCAATGCATATATCTCCTTGTCATAAGTTGGGTAATTTAGTGTTGCCCTATTTAGCTTTTCGCTGAAGTACGCGATTGGTCTTCTTCCTTACATCAAGACTGCTCCTATCCCAAACCCTGAAGCATCACATTCAATTTCAAATGTCTTAGTGTAATTGGGCAAAGCAAGTAAAGGTGCATTAGTCAATTTAT
This sequence comes from Ficus microcarpa, assembly GCA_025413485.1. Lineage (NCBI taxonomy): Eukaryota > Viridiplantae > Streptophyta > Magnoliopsida > Rosales > Moraceae > Ficus > Ficus microcarpa. Next base: position 197,460 of record CM046378.1, on the reverse strand, counting down.
CTTTAAGTAATTGAAAGGCCTTTTCTTGTTCCGCGCCCCATTTGAATCCGATGCTCTTCTTGATGACTTCAGTCAATGGTGCGGCAATGCTGCTAAAGTCTTTCACAAACCTCCTATAAAAGCTAGCAAGCCCAGCAAAACTTCGCACATGCCTGACACTTGTGGGTGTTGGCCACTCTTGAATTGCCTTTATCTTCTCTTCATCAACCTGAATCCCTTGTGCACTCATAACAAAACCAAGAAACACAAGCTTATGGTGCAAAATGTGCACTTCTTCATGTTAGCATACAATTTTTCTTTTCGAAGCACATCCAAAACTGATTGTAAATGCATAACATGTTCTTCTGAGATTTTGCTGTAAATAAGGATATCATTGAAATAGACTACAACAAATCTGCCAATAAAAGGTCTCAAAACATGATTCACTAAGCGCATAAATGTACTAGGTGCATTAGTTAAACCAAAAGGCATGACTAACCACTCATATAAACCATGTTTAGTTTTAAAAGCAGTTTTCCACTCATCACCTCCTTTCATTCTAATTTGATGATAACCACTTATCAAATCAATCTTGGAAAACACACATGAACCATGCAACTCATCAAGCATATCATCTAAGCGAGGAATAGGATGTCGATACTTTACCGTTATGTTGTTGATAACTCGGCAATCAATGCACATCCTCCATACCCCATCCTTCTTAGGAACTAAAATTACCGGAATGGCGCATGGACTCATGCTTTCTCTCATATACCCTTTTTCCATAAACTCATTAACCTGACGTTGCAATTCTTTTGTCTCCTCGGGGTTGGTTCGGTAGGCTGGTCGGTTAGGTATGGATGCTCCGGGCACAAAATCAGCCCAAAAACATGGACAACAAATTAGGGAATCAAACAGCTTGGTTCAAACTAATCAAATCCTCCAAAAAGCACGCCCATTTGCATGGATTGCATGGCTGACGTGGCTTTTTAATTACGTGGTTGAACTTGAATTAAATTGACTATTTGAGCTCTATTTGTTGATTCCATGCATGTAGACTTGCCCTCCTCTATCACAATGTGTTGTGCTAGAGTATTTAATGCGTTCTTGAACCTCTTTGCCCACGCTCTTGTAACTGAACCAATAGACCAACAGGAACTAGAACAGGATCTTGGCCTTATCAGTTTGCGCGACATGAGGATGAATGCCCAATTTTAGAAAGAAAAAATTTCAAGATTTTGGCGGGAAGAAACCAAAAAACCAAGTCGTCACGAGGCAGGAATATTTCATTTGGCCAGTGTTGCCAAATCTTGGTGAAGAAGCCTACACGTTTGCACTTCACGAAAAACTGCCCAATTTTGGTAGGAAAAAAATTTGAAATTTTGGTAGTAAAAATTCAAAGTTGGCCTTTCGGCATGGAAATATTGTTTGCTGCCTGCCGTGTCTAATCGTGGTGAAAAACAGTGCATAATTTCATGTTACGAAAACATACACCAAATTTTGAGGGTTAAGAATTTAAAAATTTTACAAGAAAAAAAAAAATAGAAAACCTTGTTGTTTTAGTGCAGAAATATTTTTTGGGGCCTGCGGTGTCTCATAGTTGTAAGAAAGGTTACACGATTGCAGTTTGCGTTAAACGTGTCCAATTTTGGTGTGCAAAAATTTTAAAATTTTGGCGTGAAAATGACGAGAAAAAAGTTGTCATTTTGGCTGAGGAATATTGCTCGCGGTCTGCACTACCTAATTATTGTGAAAAAGGGTACACATTTCCGCTACCCGATAACCTGCTCAAAATTGAGGGGGAAAAAAATTCAAAATGTTGGCTGGAAAAAAAAAAGTGAAAAATATAATCGTTTCGGAGTAGGAGTATTACTCAGTCCCATTATGCCTATTTGTCATGAAAAAGTGTACATGTTTGTGCTTTGTGACAATCATGTCCATTTTGGCAGGAAAATAGTTAAAGATTTTTGGGAGAATAAAACGGAAAAACTAAGTCATCACGGGACATGAGTATTTCATGCGGCCTGTGGTGCCTAATCGAGGTGAAAATGCCTACACGTCTGCAATCCACAAAAGAAGTGCCCAATTTTGGCAAGCAAAAAATTCAAAATTTTGGCAGTAAATAGTGAAAAAAGTTAACGTTTCGGCGCAGAAATTTTGATTGCGGCCTGCAGTGCCTAATCGTAGCAAAAAAGGGTGCACAATTCCACGTCGCAAAAGACATAACCCAAATTTGGCAGGAAAAAGATTCAAAATTTTTTAGCAAAAATAAAAACGAGTGAAAATTAGAATCGTTTGGAGCAGGAATATTGCTTGGTCCTATAGTGCCTAATCATCATGAAAATGTATATATGTATGAGCAACATTTGGATGGAGCCCCAATTTTGGTAGGAAAACATTTCAGGATTTTGGAGGGAAAAAATCGAAAAACCAAGAAGTTATGGGGAAGAATATTTCACATGGCCTGCGGTGTCTAATCTTGGCGAAAAAGCCTACACGTTTGCACTCCACGAAATAAGTGCCCAATTTTGGCAGGAAAAATTTTCAAAATTTTGGCATTAAAAACAGTGAAAAAGAGGTGACGTTTTGGATTTTGTTTGCGGCCCACGGTTCCTAGTCATAGTGAAAATGGGTACATGATTCCACATCGTGAAAAACGTACGCCAAATTAGTTAGGGAAAAAATTCAAAATATTGTAGGGAAAAAATAGAAAACAAGTGGAATATATAATCGATTCGGTGCAAGAATATTGCTTAGACCTATAGTTCCAGTGGCCGTCAAAAAGTTTGTAAGTTTGCGCGACATGAGGATGAAGTCCCATTTTGGAAGGAAATAATCTCAAGATTTTAGCTGGAAAAAAAACGGAAAAACCAGGTCATCGCAAGGTAGTACTATTTCATGCGGCCAGCATGGCCAAATATTGGCGAAAAAGCCTACACGTGTGCAATCGGTGAAAAAAGTGCCCAATTTTGACAGGAAAAAAAATTCAACATTTTGGTAGTGAAAAAAAGTTGGCATTTTGGTGCATAAATTTTGTTTGTGGCCTGCAGTGCTTAATCATAGTGAAAACGGGTACACGATTCCAAGTCATGAAATACACACCCCAAATTTGACGGGAAAAAAATTCAAAATTTTTTAGGGAAAAAAAAAAACAAGTGAAAAATAGAATCGTTTTGGTGCAGGAATATTGTTCAGTCCGATAGTGCCTAATTGTCGTGAAAAAGTGTATATATGTGTGTGACATGAGGATGAAGCCCCAATTTTGGTAGGAAAATATTTCAAGATTTCAATATGTGTGTGCGAAAGGGAAAACCAAGACGTTACGAGATATTTCATACAGCCTGCGGTGCCGAATTGATGAGGACATCGAGGCCCAAAGGAATTCTCACGAACTAATTCAAGTTCTAGTTGGTCCGGTGACGAGAGCTCGAGCTAAAAGATTCAAAGAAGAGCTAAATAAGTTTGTTTGTAGAGTTCTACAAGAAAACGATAGTGTGTTCACTACTGAGGGTGAACAAAAGCTGGTTTTACTCATCAAATTTAACCCGGAAGAGGACCAAGACTGATGTGGATGTTTTTTTTTTTTTTTATCTTCCAAGGCTGATGTGGGCATTTTTCCTAACAAAGAATCAAGTCAAGATTACGTTTTCAAGTTTCAAGAAGTTCAAGATTCAAAACAAAATTCAAGATTTGATTTCTTTATAATCCTATTTGAGTTTTAAAGTTATAGTTTAAAATTTGAATTTAGGCACCATTTTAATTCCGAATTTATTTAGATAAATCTGATCTTTTTTAGGTTTTTTTTTGTTATGTTTATCCTTAAGGGTGATGAGAACGTCGTCACAGGCAAGAGCACGTGGGACAAGACGTATTCAGATCCAATTCTAGTTCCCATTGGTTCAGTTACGAGGGATCGCGTGAACAAATTCAAATAAGCACTTATGGGGCTGATTCGAGCAAGTTGATCTCAAGCTATTGTGTATAGGCCCATCGAGGGAATTGCAAGCGACACCCATCCCAACAAATGCGTAATTCAAGCAATAGAAGAGGTTGAGTAATTACGCTTGCAAGATCAATAGCTGTTACTTTGTTTCCATTTTGAGTACTTTCCCGTTTTAAGGCAACAAGTGGCGACAAGAATTAGCTATTTACCTAATTGTTGTCTAGTTTCATTTTTCTTAGAATATTGTAAGACTTTTTCTCAGCCATTTAGGGAACTTACCTTTTTTGATTTAGATTGGGTGTTTCCTTTTTTGGTTTATTGACTTGCCCAAAATTGATGGGCAATTAGGAGCTGGATATTGACAAAGGGGAAACCCCTATATCATGTACAGACTTTACTATTTGGACAGAATAGTTTACACGAAACTTTTGAGGCTTAGTTCTCTCTGGTTCTTGAACGAACTTCTCAAACTTATTGGATAAATCCGTGTCGTTCATAGACTTATCAATCAGTCCATCCATAACTGATTGTGGTGTCCTCACATACCAAGGTTCATGCTTCTTGTTAGGCATCGGGTCGCGGTTCCATTCAAATCCGTTTAGAATTTGATCTTGGAGACTAATTTGGTTAGGGTCGCATCAGTTGTTGGCGTGGTTCGTATCATTTGGTATCAGAGCCAAGGGTTCTAATCGGGTTTTGCTTATCCAATCTTTTATTTTATGTTTATTTTCTGTTAATCTAGAGTCTTGAATTCCAGTATCATAAAAAAAAAAGGTAAAAAAAAAAATCCAAATTATTAGAAGGACAAGGATCCGAAAAGATAAGAAAGAAAAAAAAAACGTCAAAAAAAAAAAATATCTAGATTATCAAAAGGAGAAGGATCCAAACAGAAAAGAAAGAGAAAAGAAAAAAAATTTTTTGGTTTGATTCTTCAGGGTTTAAGGAATTCCAAAATTCAATTTCCTACAGATATTTAAATTTTGTTGTTGCGCAAATTTCGTTTCTGTTTGGGAGTTAATTCCGAAAGCCCAAATTCTCCGTGTTTGTTTGTAATACCTGGAATTTTCATGGACTTAAGATTTCTCTTTTTATTAGAAATTAAAAGTCCGCATGTTGTGTTTATGCGATGTTTTCATGAAAAATTATGAATCGCATGTGAAATTCATAATTTTATTAGTCAAGGTTAGAATTTTCTTTTAATCGGCTATGAGACGCAAAATAGGATGCCGAGATTAGCAACGGCATTTTGAGTCGAAAAGAACGAAAAAGGATGTAATTTTTACGAAAGTCAAAAGTTTGACCAAGGACGGGTCAAAAGGTTGACCAAGGACGGGTCAAAAGGTTGACCTTGCAAGATGATGAAATGCAGTATAAGAAGAGACTGCGAACACTTTTTATGGTCCAGAAAGCAAGATTAAGCCTTAAAAACCACCCTAGAAATCAAGCACACCGAATTAAGATTAAGGGCATAAAGGTCTCTGAAAAATTGGAGAAAGAAAGTTTTCAGTCCAATTTTACAAGGAAAAATTTTGGACCAAAATATGGAGCACAGTATTTGAAATATCTGTGTGGCCCAAGAAAAATGAATTAAATTGGAGAAGAAGACAAGAACCAAATAAGACCCTTATTTTAAGGGATGATGTCTCCTTGATGACTTCACTCCCCACTAAGGAGCCTTGCACATATGGAACTCCTCCCCCATACTTGTTGGTCGGCAGCAACACATGGGAAAGATAAGGGAAAAGCCATATTTTAAGGGCCAAAAATGTGAACCAAGCAAGGATATATGCCCATGCCTATGACTTTACTCTCCACTCACCCAAGCTAGGACCATGTGGAGCCTTCTTTTCCACACTCCACCATTCGGCAGCCAACACTCTCCCTTCCCCAGATTTTCGATAGCACCAAGGGAAGCAAGGACAAGCCTTAATTCAAGGGAAAAAGCATGGGAAAAGCCACAAAATGAGGACAAGCAACCAACCACCCTTCCTTCCACCAATGGCTGCCAAATGTCCTCCCTTGGCCTCCAAAAAGTTCGGCCACATCAACAGCCCACAGCCCTTGGTCAGCAGCACATGGGAGGCATGGGATAAAGTCTTAATTTAAGGAGAAAAGGTGTGATCAACAGCCCCTTGGCTTCCCCAAAGGTTCGGCAGCCTTGACCAGCCAACACTGCCCCTTTCCTCTATAAATACCCCCCTCAAGAAAACCCACATTTTTATTCACCAAAGGCAGCCAATGTGACGCCCCCTTACTACGTAGGGCCGTCACTCCTTACTTACTTACTTTACTTTACTTGGAAATTAGGAATATTTTTTTTTTTGAAACATACTTATAAAAACATTTGTCATCAGTAATATATCATTACTACTTGAGTAAACGTTTACTTAAGGTATTTAGTTCCAAAATACCGTAAAGCATAATTTGTCTTTACCATACATACTTATATGTACAAAACTTCTTCACTTATCAAAAGATTTGCGGAAACTATGCGTAGTGGTATCCATACCGCCTTCGTCTGCCGCCACACCGCTCCAACAATGCCCAGCATTAAGCTGCGGGTTTCTTACCTACAGTATGAAATATAACTGAATGAGCTTTCGCCCAGTAAGCACAAACATAATCTCACAAAACATTTAAAACATCATGAAAAACATACATCATCATATGCATATGCGTGAACCATTTATGTTCCATTTATGCATTTCTTTTAACTTTCTTACCTTTCTTATGGGCCCCATAGTGTACGTACCCTTAACATATAGCGCGCCGCTAGATACAGTTAGATGGGGTTGCAAGTCCCTAACTGCTCCAGGAAAATATAAGTGATTACACCCTCCCGTCTCGACGAGAGAGCGAATCCATAATTTTACCATCCTCCACCTTGGCGAAGGTTGGTACGACACTTTACTTGTGATTTCTTACCATGTTATTTATCTTTAGTGAACATACCACATGATGTCACTACATGATAACATACTTTATATCTCATTAATAACATGGCATGGCATTCTTTTCATTCATGGCATTTGCAAACATGACATTTTCATAAACATGACATTTTGCAAATATAGCACTTTTATAATCTTTTGCAAAAATAGCACTTTTTATCAACATGGCATTTTACGAAAATAGTACCTTTTATCAACGTGGCATTTCGCAAAAATAGCACTTTTCATAAAACATGGCATCTCATAGATATAGCACACAACATATTGCAGCATATTTGAAAACCACATACTTGAACATAATTTACTAGTTTTCATACTGCAGGTGAGGTTTGTACTTACCTCTAGCGCCGTATCCTTAGAATCGCGTTCCTTAAATCGTCGGCAACGGCAATTCACTTTCCTGATATACCAAAAATATAGGATCAGGATCTTTTCGTAAGGTGTTGGTGACCTACCAACACTCACATTTACTTTTGGTTGTATGTCCCCTATACATGTTATCCATCTTGGCCACTTTAATCCCCATTCTTTATTGAATTTCGATTAAATCCTTAAGAGGTTACATTGGGTAACCTTTTTGGTTAGAGCCTTGATCTCTTATTGGGCTTGGCTCATACATTCTTGTTATTGGGTTATTTCCTTTAACCCATTAAATCTTAGCCAAATATACATGTGGGTATTCCTTAGGGTTATATTGGGTAACCCTTAAGGTTAACCTTAATTAACCTTGGGTCAACCTTTTGTCAACCCTTGGTTATCCTTGGGTTTGTAACTCGGATATAATATCCGGTTACCGTTCGTAATCGGCTTGTTTACCAATTTTACTTTAAAATTTATCTTCCTTATTTTTGGAAAATCTTGTGTGATTAACTTCCAAAAATACTTCATTTTACTTGTAAAAATTCTAACTCCTTTAATTAGAAAATTCTTTGGCTTAATCTCATTATTTTCTTTAACTTGTAAATTCTTGGTCGAAACCCTCTTTTTCTTTACTTTGGAGAAAAATGTGAATTTCAAACCCGAGCCCTTAAAATTCATGATTTTTGAAACAAATCTTTTATAAAATTATTTGAGGGTCGAAACCCGCCTTTGGAATGGTTTCCGATGCTAAAATGACCATTTTAGAACACTTCATGATTTTTCTAGAAAAGATTTTCGTGAGACTCATTTGTTAGATTTCGGACTCTTTGCGCGTCTCTCACAAAACGCGCCCAGTTTAAAAATCGGCTTAGAATTTGAAAAACTTGTCTTCACGAAAGTTGTAGCTATCGAAAAATGCTAAAACTTTTGTGTTTTGCATAAAATCTAGTTCGGCCTATATCAGTACCAGTTTTTATTTGAAAACGGGTTAACTCTGAAAAACTGTGTGGAGAACGTCCCAGGGTTCAGCCACGGGTTTTGGGTAAAACGAAGGCCTTTGGAGCCTTATTTCGAGATTCTGTCCACGATGTCCTCTAGGAAAAGTTGTTCCGAACAACTTTCATGTTTTGAGTTTTACCTCATACGGCCTCTAAGAGCCTTAAAATTACCCTTTCCCGAAACTGGCCAGATCCGAATCCGAATTGGCAGTTTCGGTTCCTCTCTTCGGTTTACGTCCTATTCGCGGAATCTATCTCGACCGATCACATCGGGAGCTTAGACAACATCAAGCAGCACTTCTAACGTCCCATTACAACCCATAAATCCATCTCATCTACTCATGCAACCCCAAATCCGAAAATTAAAAAGACTAGGGTTACATGGTTCTAACTCATGCATCATCACATACCATCAACACAAAATCCATCCCTAAGTCTAGCAAGCTCTCTTGGCTGCCAAGGGCAGATCTTTGGCCTAATCTTATGGGACATACAACCTAATTTCTAGCATGAAAAATCTATCATTTTCAAGCACAAATTTTAAAGCAATCAAGCATTAAAAATCAGCCAACCAACCCTAATCTTATCAAGCACACACACACACCATAAATGAGGGCAGAAATTAAGGTGGACTTATGTCCTTACAAACCACTTGAATCAACCTCAAAAACACTTAAATAAAGCTTAGATTCAAGGTGGTTTAAGAGATTTTACCTCAACCCAAGTTAGGGTTTTTGAAATCCAAAGTTTCCCTTTGATTCTTTGGCTTGCTCTAGCCCACGGCTTTGACAAAGAAATGGCACCCAAAATTTTATTTTTTGTTAGCTCTAAGGCTCCTCTAAAAACCGACCCTCAACATAAAGAAAAATTCAAGATTACAAGGAGAAAAATCAAGTTTTTCCTCACCTTTTCGCCTCTTGCTTGGTTCGGCCACTTGCTTGGAGAATCACCAAAATTTTTCTCTCAAAACTCTTCCTTGCTTGGCTCACGGATTTGGTTCAAAAAATGAGATCCAAGAGATTTTTTTTTGTTAGCTTTTTCTCACCTCAAAACCGAGCATTATCAAGGATGAAAATCCCAAAAATTTGTGAAGAGTTACTCACCTTCTTTTCCTCTTTTTCTCTTGCTCTTTGGTCGGCCTCCACTTGGAAGATTCACCAAAATTTTCTCAACTTTCTCTTGTTCACTCACTTGCTTGGTCAACACCCCATAAGCTCACCAATTTTTTTCAAATTCTCTCTACTCTCTTCTCTCTCTCTCCCACGGTTTGTGCTGAAAAATTTTCTGAAGATGGGAGCAAGAGTTGGCTGCCTTGAGGAGAGGAAATGGGAGGGATTGCTTGCCCTAAAACAAGGCTTTTTCACATGCCTTGTCCCATCCTTGTGCAGCCGAAAATGGGGAGAGAAAGGGGTGAGGTGGATGGCTGTTGGCTGGCCATGGGAATTGCCGAATCCAAAGGGTCTAGGGGGGCACATGTGCTGCTGAAAATTGAGGGAAAAGAGGGACAAGTGGCAGCCCTTGGTGGAAGGAAAGGTGGAGTGGTTGCTTGTCCTCATTTCATGGCTTTATGTCAAGTCTTGTTTCCATATTTTTTTTTCTTTTTCCTTGTGCAGCAGCCGGATTTGTGGAGAGGGAAAGCAGCCCACTTGGCTAGCTTTGGCTAGTGGATGGTGAGTCATAGGCATGGGCATGTGTACTTGCTTGGTTAGGCTTTAGTTGGAAATGAACGACCACTTAATTCACAACCAAACCAAAACTCTTTCCTTTCCCTTCTAATTGCCGAACTTTGTGGGGGGGGGGGGTAGGGGGCTTGATGGCTGCCGGATTTCCAAGGGAGATAAGCATGGGTTTTAGTCCATTATTTTAAGCAAAAAGTGACTAAACTTGATGGACAAAAGTTGGTGCACCTTTTCTCCTTAATTTAAGGCTTTCCCATTTTTTTTCTTTTCCTTTTTGTCTCCCATGTATGGCCGGCCATCATGTATGGTAAAAATCCACATGATGCAACTTTGAGTTAGTGGAAGGTGATGTCAAGGGGTTGATGTCATCTTCCACTAGCTCACACAAAGTCTTGTTTGGTCATTTCGTTCTTTCACAGCTCCTTTCGCGCTCTACAGATATTTCCAACACTGTGACGAGCATTCTTATTTTATAATCTTGTCCAAAAATTATTCAATGTAAATTTGGACCAAAAACTCTCTTTCTCCAATTTTTCGGAGACCTTTTTACCCTTAATTCTTTTTCGGTGTGCTTGATTTTTCTAGGGTGGATTTACGGCTTATAAAACTTCATTTTCGGAAATTATTTCCATATTCCTTCATCATACTTGTAAAGTCGACGTTGTGACCCGTCCCGGTCAAACTTTGACTTTTTGGCCGATCCTTTGACTTTTTTGGTCAACCCTTTGACTTTTGGTCAACCCTTTGACTTTTTGGTCAACCCCTTGACTTTCGTAAATTTTCATCCTTTTTCGTTCTTTTTCCTTTAGAAACCTCATTCTTGGCTCGTAAAACGTAAATTGAGTCTCATAATCATTAAATGAGGACTCGAACATCGTTTAAATAAAATTATGAATTTCTCATTATTATTCATAATTTTCATATAACACATCATAGATACATGGATTAGACTTTAATTCTTTATAAACAAGAAGATTACAAGTCTACAAAATTTCAGGTCTTACAACCTACCCTCCTTAAAAGATTTTCGTTCTCGAAAATTAGAACAAATCGGGGTAGTCTCTCTTCATATCTTCTTCTCGTTCCCACGTCGCTTCTTCGATGTGGCGGTTTCTCCATAGTACCTTGACTAGAGGGATAACCTTATTTCTTAACACTTTTTCTTCTCGTGCCAAAATCTGGACTGGCTTCTCCTCATAAGTCAGATCTTCTCGAACCTCGATCGGTTCATGCTCGATTACGTGTGAGGGATCCGGAACGTACTTCTTTAGCATCGACACATGAAACACATTGTGCACATATGCCAATTCCTAGGGTAGAGCCAACTTGTAGGCTACATTCCCAACTCTTTCGAGTATCTCGAACGGCCCTATATACCTTGGGCTTAATTTCCCCTTCTTTCCGAATCGCATAAATCCTTTAAATGGAGCGACTTTGAGGAAAACCAAGTCTCCTACTTGAAATTCGAGAGGCCTTCGGCGCTTGTTGTAACGACCCACCTAGCGTAGGCCGTTACCTTGCTTGCTTACTTGTTAACATACATTCATAATATAACTTAAACACATTGATTGAAAACACAGCGGAAAATTTTTTTTTTTTTATAGCATTCACAAAACACTATAAACATAAAGTATTACTGTTTTTGCATACTTATATATTAATTACCAGTTAATATAAAATATCTCATAATTTACATAAAATCACAAAACACGTAGCGATACCCATAATCCACTCATTCACAGTCCCTTGGCTCGCTACTCCATCTTGCATTACTTTCAGATAGCTGGTTCCTTACCTACAGCATAAACTTAAACCGTGAGCTAGAGCTCAGTAAGTACAACTCTTAAGCCGTAAAGAAAATATAGCATAAACAGGAAATACACATAGCAAGTATTGACCACGTTATGCTTTCTTATCTCTACTCATTATGGGCCCTTACCTCGTGTGTTCGTAACCGGCGCGCGACTATGAATTGGTTGGGGCGGCCAAACCTTATCCAACTCAATCCACAGTCCAACCCAACCTGGCGTGGGTGGTACGACACATCGCTTACTGACTTACTTATTCTTACTATTAGTGAACATACATTCGGTTGTCACCTTTTTGATTCTATTATTTTATGCCCTAGCATAATAATCATATACATAACATAATTTATATTGCATATATGTCATCTAACACATAGCACATAACACATCATAGACATCTAGTAATATATACTAGTAGCTTATGCTGTAGACGGTGTTGTACTTACCGTCTATCCGTGTGCTGCTTGTCTTACTCCTCTTCGAGCTTCAACTGAAGAATTCCTCCTGCTCGAACGAAGGACGTACATGAGATCTCTAATCTAATACATGTGGGTTTTCGGTGATATGTCCCCCCTAACATAAACCATGCATACGTAAAGGGTGACTACCTTAGTAGTCTTATAGATCATAAATCATGACCTAAAAAGATACGTTGGATATCCTTCTTATACACTTAGCCCATTCATAAACATATCGGGTTAGATCAACACCAACCCTTGAGCTTTGATCAACTACTAATGGGTCAACCAAGGTTAACCCTTGTGATCTCTAACGTGAATCCCTATTCGGCTTATTTTAGGATTGTGGGACCTAAGTCCCGATAACTTGGGTATAATTTCCCAGTTATCATACGTCTTAACATTTCTTTGAACACTTAGCTTAAAATCCATTTGCTTTGAAAACCTTAACTTAGAAACCATTTTCTTTAAAAACCTTAACTTACCATTCCTACTTCATAAAAACACTTAGCTTTTAAAACTTCATCTTGTCAACTTTTTCATAAAAATTCGTAAATCTTGCCTTATAATTTCATAAAATATTTGGGGGTCGGAAACTGCTTTTGGGACAGTTTCCATACTTGAAACAACGTGTTTAGTGTGAAAAACGTTTTTCCTAGTAAGGGTCTATAAAATCTTGCACAGAAATTCTTGGATTCCTGCGCAGTTTTGGCATTTTAGTTTGTAGTTAAAAATTGCTTTTGAATTTGAAAACGTTTCCTTCACGAAAGTTCTAGCCCTCGAAGAGTTCTAAAACTTTCATGTTTTGAGAAATTTCTGATTCTGTACCGATTGGTACCAGTTTTTAATTGAAAACGAGGTTAATTTATAAATCCGAGTCTTACAGACCTCTATCGGGTTTTCTTGTAAAAGAAGGCTGTTGGAGCCTTATTTTGGAAAACTGGCCGCGTAAGCCGCTAGGAAACAACCTAGTCTACAACTTTCGTGTTTTAAGTTTTTGCCCATTCGGCCTCTAAAGGCCTGTAATCCGTGTTTTACCGAAACAGCTCCCTGGAACCCGAGAGCTAGTTTTGGTTCTTACATTTCTTTTTACGTCCTAAGTCGCGGGTTCTAACTCGACCGCCCACATCGGGAGATAATCAACAAACATGCAGCGCATTCTAATGTCCCTTAACCCTATCATACAGCCCATGTGATCCTTGCAACCCAAAAATCCGAACTCCTATCCTAGGGTTGCATATCTTCTAGCTTAGCATACATCACACCATTCTCATGCATTTGGTTCATAAAAACATCACATACATGCATAAAACTAAATGACCTAATTTGGGGACATATTACCTAATTCAAACCCTAACATGCCAATCTAGCAAATCAAGCACATAGCATAAATTATGAGCATGAAATTAAACCAAACCACACCTAGAATCTATCTAACCAAGCACATAGCACACAAGCACATCTAAGGCAGCCAATAAACCATACATAGGAGCTTATGCTCTTACAATAATTTTCGCATAAAAATACACATAAATCTCAAGCTTAAAACTCATTTAAACTTGTTAAAAAGCTTTTAAAAATTTTACCTTCCAAGAAGTGATTTTCGGCTAGGGTTTGGGTACCCGAAAAAAATCTGCTTGCACCACTTGGTTCAAGGGTTCGGCTGCTCACTCCAAGTGCTCCAAAAATCAAATTTTTGGCTCCCTTATGGTCTCCTCTCCTTGCTCGGTCACTCAAGAGAGTTTAGCCCCAAATCTGAAATTTTTTCCCTCTTTTCTCACACAAACCCGAGGGCTGCTCCAAGGGTGATTCAAGCTTCAAAACTTGATCAAATCTCTCTCTTTTGCTCACTAAGCAAACCCGAATCTCTAACCCTAATTTTTACCCCAAATTTTGGTTTTTCTCTTGTGTTTCCCCTGCTCCAAACCCACGGCAACAAGGCTGTTAGAGGCTGCAGAAAAATTTTCTTTTTCTTCCACTCGGTTTCCTAGCTACCCGAAGCAAGATTGATAGGCTTGGACTTGAAAAATTTTCTGATCACTCACCCTTTTCTCTCTCGGATTTTTGAGCTTAAAAATGGCAAGAACTTAGTTGCATTTTTGAATTAAAATGAATAGCAACCACTTCTATTTATAGGCCAAGAATCAAGCTTTCAAAATTCCATTTTGACCCCAAATTTTTCAAATTTTTGGGCTTGTGGCATGCTAGGTGTCCGGAGGTGGAGGAAGTGCAAGACAACTCATGGTGAGTTGGCAAAGGCCACTTGTCTCCTTGTGATTGGTCCAACACACCTCTTGTAGAATAAAATATTATTTCTTTATGAGATATCTTGGAAATTTAGGGTTTTATTTAATTAAAAACCTTGAAACTTTGATTGTAAAAATTTAAATTCCAATACTGTAATAATTATTTTACAGTTTGGATTTTTCATAATTACAGTCAAAAAAATCGGATCGAAGATCTTTTCTCAAATCCTTCTGCCTTATGACCTAATGTGGCGTGCTTGATTTTTCTAAGGTGGTTTTAGTTTCTAACAGTCATAAAAATTAGTTCCTGCATTATTTTTCATAAAACGCAGATCTTAAAATTCCTTCGTCATAATTTCGGCCATTTTAGTCAAACTTTGACTTTTCGGTCAACAGTTGACTTTTTCGGTCAAAATTTTGACTTTTGTGGAATTGAGTCGGTTTCACTCCTTTTTGTTCAAAAAGGCTATTTGCTTCTCCGAACAGTCATTTTTGAGTTTTATTAAGCTATAAAAACTCATAACACATATTAGAGCTCTGAAACAAGCTTTTTCATGAAATTGTATGTACTATTTACATTCAAGTCTTTACAGAAGCTAGTTACATGAAAAACTAGATCTCACACTTGTCGGCATAACTCATTTGCCGGCTAAATGCAGTCTCCATCCTTTGTCGTATGAGCTTCACGTTTTCTATGGTCTTTCGAATGAAGTCCGTAGATACAAGCTCTTTTTCTCTTGTCTCGTACCAGTGGACTGGAGATCTGCATCTTCTTCCATATAAAGCTTCATAAGGGGCCATTCCAATTGAAGCGTGAAAACTGTTGTTGTACGAGAATTCAATCAAAGGAAGCTTCTTATCCCAAGTTCCCTTGAAATCCATCACGCAAGCTCGCAACATGTCTTCTAAGGTTTGAATGGTCCTTTCTGATTGTCCATCCGTTTGTGGGTGAAAAGCGGTACTAAACGAAAGCTTGGTACCCATTGCTTCATGTACGCTCTTCCAAAATTTCGAAGTGAAGCGACCGTCGCGATCCGAGATTATCGTCTTCGGAATTCCATGATAGCGAACGATCTGAGCCACGTACAATTCTGCCAATTGTTCCACAGAGAAGCTGAGCTTGATGGCTATAAAGTGTGCCGATTTTGTCAATCGGTCAACGACCACCCAAATTGCGTCGTTGCCGCTGGGAGTTCGAGGCAGACCAACCACGAAATCCATCGTCACTTGGTCCCATTTCCATTCGGGGATGGAGATTTTCTGCAGTTCTCCTCCTGGACGTTGGTGTTCCGCCTTTACTTTTGACAGGTAAGACACTTACTGACAAAAGTAGCAACGTCGTTCTTCATCTTGGGCCACCAAAAGCTCTCTTTTAAGTCCTTGTACATCTTTGTGGCTCCGGGATGGACAGAATACGGAGTCTCGTGAGCTTCTTCCATGATCTTTTCCTTCAATTTTTCCTCATTAGGAATACGTAATCTATTCTTTTGATAGAGTATGCCCTCATCGGATATGCGGAAGTCCGATTCCTTCCCTTCTAAAATCTCGTTTTTCGTCCTAAGCAGTGAGGCATCGGCTTCTTGTCGTTCCTTCATTCCCTCTAAAATAGTAGGCTGGAAGGTTAGAGCAGCTAATCTTCCCGTAATAAGCAGTCCGAACGGCATCACAAGGAACTCGTAGTGTCCATATCGAGTGCGAAACGCCGTCTTCGGAACATCTCCTTCCTTGATTCGGAGCTGGTGATATCCCGAGCGTAGATCAATCTTCGAAAAGACTGAGGCTCCTTTCAGTTGGTCGAACAGATCGTCGATCCTGGGCAAAGGATACTTGTTCTTGATGGTGATCTTGTTCAACTCTCGATAGTCGATGCACATTCTTAGAGTGCCGTCCTTCTTTTTAACAAACAACACCGGGGCTCTCCACGGTGAATAGCTTTGTCTGATGAATCATTTATCTAGGAGTTCCTTCAACTGGACTTGAACGTAACCGCGTTGTATTTTCCCAGGAAGTCCATACCCAAGATTACGTCGTAGTCATATAGGTCAATGACGATTAGGTTGACGTACATCTCTCTACCGCATATGATTATTGGAATATGGCGTATCCAATAATCATACAACAAGATTTCCCCGGAGGGTAATGCAGTACGAAAGGTTCTTCCGACTTTCTCATTATCTCTACCTAATTTCTTAGCAAACCTAGGTGATGTGAATGAATGCGTAGCTCCAGAATCAATCAACACATAAGCATCTTATTGGGCAAAAGGAAGCTGAACTGTCACCACCGTGGATGGTCCCGCTTGAGCATCCTCCTTTGTGCAGGCATAGATGCGTCCTTGCGGTTCTGGAGTTTCAGCTCGGCCTTGAGGAACTGCAAGTCCTTCGAGCTTCATCTGGGCGGCATGTAATTGACTTTCCTGACCCCGCTGGTAATTCTGCTGGTGCTGGACATTGGCAGTGCAATTCTTTACAAAGTGGCCTTCCTTGCCACACCGGTAACAGCGGTTTGTCCCTGCCCGGCAGTCTCCTGGGTGCTTTTTCCCATATTTCTGGCAAGAAGGAGCTCCACGGTTGTCAGGGGCATTCTTCTTCTGGGGAGGATTCTTTTGGCTCCCTTGCCCTCTAGCATTCCACTTCCTTTTCTGCTGGGGGTTGCCATACGGCTTGTTGCTGCCGCGTTGGCCAGAAGGTCCTCCTTGACCTTTCTGCTGTGATGCTTGGCCGGGCTTGGTCTGATTCTGCTTGGCTAGTGCCCTTTCCTCATTCTTTTCCTTAAAGAACTGGGCCCGTTGCGCCTTGTTCTGACCGACCCAATATTCGGCTAGAACAGCTTGGCTGACGCATTCGGCGACAGTGAGCGGTGGGTGGGGGCTATTACTGATAATCACGGCTAAGTCTGGCCGGAACATTCTCATCATCTTTCTCACTTTGTCCCTCTCAGAAATGATGAGTTGAGGGCAGAGGCGGGCGAGCTGTTCAAACCTTCTTACAGCTTCAGCCACGGACAAATTTCCTTGACGGAAATTGGTGAATTCGTCCTGTTGGGTTTTCACTACTTCTGTGTTGAAGTACTTCTCACGGAACTCTTCCACAAAGTCGTCCCATGTCATCTGGGTGACATCTCGTCTAATCTGAACTGTTTCCCACCATAACCGGGCGTCTTTCTCCAACATAAAGGACGCGCAAAGGACTCTCTCTCTATCATCGAGCCCTAAGAAGTTCAGGGAAACTTGAAGGTCGATGAGCCAGTTGTCGGCCTCGATCGGGTCCGTTGATCCTTCGAATTTCGGTGCCTTCATGCGCCGAAATTCATGGTATAGCTCTGCCGGGGTCCGAATACGAGGGGCTGGTGGAGCAGCTACCGGCGCCATTGGTGCTTCTGGGGCCGGTGGTCCTTGGTTCTGTTGGGCTATCTGAGCCCTAAGCCCACCTATCTCTCGTTGCTGGGCTAACATCATCTCTCTCAGCTCGTTTAGTTGAGCTGTAAGATTGACATGTTGGGCTTGTGCCACTCGATGTCTTGGTAGCATGGTTCTGTATAGAAGCAATAAAATAAGCTTCTTATTTTTAAAACTTTCATAAAATCATATCTTTTATACAGAACCATAATTTTCTTTTCATAATCATAATTTTTAGGAGAAATATATAATTTCCTCATCATGGGCATACATTTATTTGTTTTACCACCACCGAGCTAGGGCACAACCCAACGTCATTCTCACAACCAACCTTTCCATTGCGAACCATCGATATGCGTTGAATACAAAAATCTAATTCTAAGCGTATGAAAATAAATTAACTTACTTGGGCTATTGCAGAACGATGCGGAGCGAGACGAAGTAGGCTGACAGGATACCGCTCTGATATCAACTCTGTGACGCCCCCTTACTACGTAGGGCCGTCACTCCTTACTTACTTACTTTACTTTACTTGGAAATTAGGAATATTTTTTTTTTTTGAAACATACTTATAAAAACATTTGCCAACAGTAATATATCATTACTACTTGAGTAAACGTTTACTTAAGGTATTTAGTTCCAAAATACCGTAAAGCATAATTTGTCTTTACCATACATACTTATAAAAACATTTGCCATCAGTAATATATCATTACTACTTGAGTAAACGTTTACTTAAGGTATTTAGTTCCAAAATACCGTAAAGCATAATTTGTCTTTACCATACATACTTATATGTACAAAACTTCTTCATTTATCAAAAGATTTGCGGAAACTATGCGTAGTGGTATTCATACCGCCTTCGTCTGCCGCCACACCGCTCCAACAATGCCCAGCATTAAGCTGCGGGTTTCTTACCTACAGTATGAAATATAACTGAATGAGCTTTCGCCCAGTAAGCACAAACATAATCTCACAAAACATTTAAAACATCATGAAAAATGTAATATCCGGAATTTTCATGGACTTAAGATTTCTCTTTTTATTAGAAATTAGAAGTCCGCATGATGTGTTTTTATGAGATGTTTTCATGAAAAATTATGAATTCCATGTGAAACTCGTAATTTTATTAGCGAAGGTTAGAATTTTCTTTTAAACCGGCTATGAGACTCGGAAAAAAAAATGCCGAGGTTGGTAAACGGCATTTTGAGCCAAAAAGAACGAAAAGGAAAGAAAAAGAATGAAAAAGGATGAAATTTTTAAGAAAGTCAAAAGTTTGACCAAAAAGTCAACTTTGACCGAAAAAGTCAAAGGTTGACCAAGGACGGGTCAAAAATGTTGACCTCGAAAAATGATGAAATGCAGTGTAAGAAGAGACTGCAAAGACTTTCTATGGTCAAGAAAGTAAAAATAAGTCGTAAAAACCACCTAGAAATCAAGCACACCGAGTCAAGATTAAAAGGGCAAAAAGGTCTCCGAAAAATTGGAGAAAGAAAGTTTTCGGTTCAATTTTTATAAGGAAGAATTTTGGACCAAAATATGGAGCACAATATTTTAATATCTGTGTGACACAAGGAAAGGGAATGAATTAAATTTGAAGAACAAAAATGGCCATAAAAGGCATTGTGGGAGTTAGTGGAAAAAGACATCAACCCACCTCCCTTGCACCTAATTAAGTGCCACTTGTCCCTCTAATTTGAGCAGCCATTACTCCCTTTGCTCTTTCAATATTCGGCTGCAACCAAAGGGAAAAGAGAAAGCATGGAACAAAGCCATGAATTAAGGAATGATGTCTCCCTAAAGAGCTAACTAGATGGGAACTAAATGTGAGCTAGTTAAAGTAAATAAATGGAGCTCTTTTTCCACTCTATCATGTTCGACCAAGCCCCCTTTATCCCTCCAAAAATTCGGCTGGTCTAAGAGAAAAGAAAGAAAAGAAAATCACAAAGAAAAGCATGAGAAAAGATGGAAAAGAAAGACATGGCATAAAGCCATAAATCAAGGAAAAGTAACCAACCACCACATCACCTTTTCCTTTAGCCAACTACTCCCTCTTTTCTTCAACAAAAATTCGACCAACCTTTCCCATTCTCCCCCTAAGTTTCGGCAGCTCAAGGACAAGGAAAAGGAGAGCCATAAAGGCATGTGATAAAGCCTTGGTTTAAGGAGAAAAAGTTGGTCAATGCAAGCCACCTACTTCCCCTTTTTCCACTTCAAAATCCGGACACAAGGCCCCCCATTTCTCCTTCAAGATTCGGCTGCACACAAGGAAAAGCAACACATGTGATAAAGCCCTTTTTTAAGGGAAAAAGGTGGGTCAACAAAGCCAACAAATGCAAGCTAGCTTTTCCCCATTTCTCCTCCACAAAATCTGCTGCATGTCCCCCTCTCTTTTCCCTTCATTTTCGGCAGCAAGCAAGCCATCTCCCTCCCTCAATATTCGGCTGCAGCTAGGAGATGGAATAGACTTGACATAAAGCTATTTTTGAGGAGAAAAGCAAGATAATCATCTCTCCCTTTTTCCACCACATTCGGTAGCTCTCCCCCTCTCATTTCCTCCATCATTTCTGCCAGTTTTGCAAGAAGAAATCCGTGGGAGAGAGGGAGAGGAAGAGGAGAGAAATCTGGAAAAAAAATCAGAGGGCTTGTGCATGTGTGTGTTCGGTTTTCTAAGGGAGAATCAAGAGAGTTTTTGTGAGCCATGGAGACCCATTTTAGGGCACAAAACCGTGGGTTAGAGGAGTGAAAATGGTGAAGAAAATCTGGAAAAAAATTTATGGGGTAAACCAAGCTTGAAGTTCGGTTCTAGCAAGAGGAACCAAGAAAAGATTTTTGGTGCTTCTTGGAGCAAAAATCCGTGAGCATGGAGGAAGGAAAAGGTAAGAGAAAAACTTGGATTTCTCATCTTATAAAGTTCGGTTTTGATGAGCTAGAAAGAACTAACAAAAAGTGTTTGGATCCCATTTTGCATGGTGGATCCGTGAGCCCCCAAACCAAGGAGGAACCAAAAGAAGTTTTGAGGATTTTTCAAACCCTAACTTGGGTTAAGGTAATCCCTTAAACTAATCTTGGATTTAAGCTCAAGATAAGCATTTTTATGATGGTTTAAGATGGGTTTGTAAGGACATAAGTCCATCTCCTTTTTCAGCCAAGATTTTCGGTGTATGTGCTTGATAGGGATTAGGGTTTGGTTGGCTTGTTTTATGGTGTTTCTTGCATGATTTTTATGCTTGAAAAATGATTAGGATGCATGCTAGATGTGTTAATTAAGTCCCCTAAATTTTGGTCACAAAATCTGCCAAGCAGTGGATGTATGGCTGCTTGTATAAGGTTGTGTGTGTGATGCTAGTTTAATGGATGCAAGGAGAGAACACCATGCAGCCAAGGACGTTTTTGTAGGCTGCATGGGTGTGAAGGATGGGCAAGAATGTATGCATGGGACGTTAGATACGTTGCTTGTTTAATGTTTAAGCTCCCGATGTGATCGGTCGAGTTAGAATCCGCGAACTAAGACGTAAAACCGGATTAACAACCGAAACTGCCATTTCGGAGTCGAAACTGGCCAGTTTCGGGAAAGAGAAAATATCAGGCCCTTAGAGGCCGAACGGGTTAAAAGTTAAAACACGAAAGTTGTTTGGAACAACTTTTACTAGAGAGCAACGCAAACAGAATCTTAAAATAAGACTCCAAAGGCCTTCGTTTTTATGAAAACCCGTGGCTGATCCCTGGGGTCAGTTTTCACTCCGTTTTTCAGGATCACCCACATTCAAACGAAAACTGATACTGATCTAGCCAGAACTGGGTTTTGTACAAAACACAAAAGTTTTAGCATTTTTTGTTAGCTACAACTTTTGTGAAGACAAGTTTTTCAGATAATGAATGGATTTTTAATCTGGGTTGTTTTTACGAAGGGTGCTCAGGAATCCGAAAAATTCCAGCACTTTGGTTTACAAAAACGTTTTCTAGAAAATGTAAAGTGTCTCTAAAATGTTATTTTGACTACGAAAACCGTTCCAATGGTGATTTTCAGTCCGTAATGATTTTATGAAGTCCCGTTTTAAGAAAATGAATTTTTAGAG
>CM046378.1:125462-175462 GCA_025413485.1 Ficus microcarpa | reverse complement strand
TTTTTGAGATTATTCACCCAAAGCTCTCAAGTTAAAGAGAAAAATGAAATTTTCCAAGTAAAAAGGGAAAATAAGATTTTTGTCAAGAGAAGTGGAATTTTTAAGAGTTTAGAATTGAAATTCCACATTTTTCCAAGAAGTAAAGAAAGTGTTGATTTTAGACAAGTATTTATAAGAGTAATAAAGTAAGAGCTTTTTACAAGCAAATTAATGAGATTTTTGGAAGATAATTATATAATGTTTTCCAAAAATAATGAAATGGAGTTTTAAGGTAAAAATGGGTAATCAAGCCGACTACGAACGGTAACCGGAAATTATATCCGAGTTACTAGGCTAAGCCCATAGCCCAACGTTTAACCCAAAAAGGGGGTTGACCTTAGTTGACCACATGTTGACTTGGGTTACCAAAGGTTGACTTTAGGGTTACCCAATATAACCCTAAAGGATACCAAGATTAATGAAATGGGCTAAGACCTAGGGTTATTGAAGAGATAATAACCCAATGGATTATGAACCAAGAAAAGTAAATCATAAGCCCATGAAGAAGAAAGTGACCAATCGGGCTTACAAGAGATATTAGAGGGGACATACAACACACACATCTAGGATTGCTCATAGATGTTGGTTAGGATACCAACATAATATGCCATGTTGGTTAGTATTTTTTTATTCCGCATTTTCAAGTATAGTAAGTTATGTATGAAGGTGACGGTTCCGGCGCCCCGCATCCGCGCGGTCGGCCCCGCGTGGGTGTCAGGTGGGTGGTTCGGGGCGTCACAGAGTTTGGTATCAGAGCGGTATCCTGCCAGCCTACTTCACTTCGCTTCACATCGTCTCCGCAATAGCCCAAGTAAGTTGAAATTTTTTTAGTGATAACCATAGTGTTTTTCATTTTAAGGGAAATCACATACGATATACATATGTATTTCCTTGACCCTAGAAACTACCATAATGGGTATGTAAGAGGGTAAGCTTATGATGATGATGATGATGATGATGATGACGATGACGATGACGATGACGATGATGATGATGATGATGATGATGTAAAGGATTATAAGCTAGAAATAGAAAATGGTTCGCCGTGTATACGAACGAACCAAAGTTTGCAAGAGTCTAATCTTGCAATTATAGAAGCTAAGTTATGATTGAAAAAAAAAAAAAAAGAAAGTGGATAATGCCTTAATTTGGGAATAGCAATTAGGCATATGCCAATATGAGTTAGATGCTACCAATGAGAATTGGTATGTCATAAGAATGATGATGATATCAATAAGGTTGAGATTGACAACAACCTTTAAGTAATGAAGATTATGCTATGATGGGAAGTTTTAGATATTCCCTAGAGCTAAGAGTATGCCTGTATGCTTTAAAGAAAATGCTAAAGGCAAAAAGAGAAGTTTCTGCTGGCTAATAATGTAAATAGCTAGTTGAATCAAGTATGTCTTCGATTGCATCACTCGGACAGAAAAATGTTTTCAAGAATATTATTTATTATTATTTTCCATGAATAATAATATGGAAGATATTTAAAGAAGTTATTTTTTTTACATATGGTGCTTGGTCTTATGCGAAATTAGAACCCAAACATGTTATGTAATGTAAAAGACCAAATCCTTGAGGAGTAAATTTTTCCCAAGAGAGGAGTCTTTGGCCAAATCCGTGAGGAAGAAATTCCAAAAGATGGGTTACCACGAAAGAAAGGGGTTCTAATAGCATGAGATTAACACTGTACTAAGAGGGTCCTCAGTTTCAAGTAAATTGAAAGAAAAATATTTTCAATATTTGCTGAGCCCTAAAGTAAAGTTAAAGAAAAATATCGTAAATATAAAGATACGATATATTTTTCATGTATGGAAAAGCTATATAATATAATATGCTTTTCAAAATTGCAAGTTATATGATAAATTTGCTAAGAAATTTCATGAAAATGGTTCTTGTGATGCAATATGAAGAAATGATAAGTATGATGACATGTATGAAAGAATGAAAGTATGATGAAAGTATGATGAACATGATGAAAGTATGATGATAGGAATGAAAGAATGACGAAAGTAAGCATGAAAGCATGAAAGAATGAGGATATGAGGTATGAAATAAGATGAAATATAAGGAAGATTATGGTTCTGTATAAAAGATATGATCCCATTAAGGTATTAAAAATGGGATTATGAATGTGACGCCCCCTTACTACGTAGGGCCGTCACTCCTTACTTACTTACTTACTTACTTAAAAATTAGGGATTTTTTTTTTTTTTTTTGTTCTTTTGAAACTTACTTATAAAACATTTGTCTTTAGTAATACATCATTACTACTTAAGTAAACGTTTACTTAAGGTATTTAGTTCCAAAATACCATAAAGCGTAATTTGTCTTTATCATACATGCTTATATACAAAAAAAACTTCTTTACATGAAAAGATTTGCGGAAACTATGCGTAGTGGTATCCATACCGCCTTCGTCTGCCGCCACACCGCTCCAACAATGCCCAGCATTAAGCTGCGGGTTTCTTACCTACAGTACGAAATATAACATGATGAGCTTTCGCCCAGTAAGCACAAACATAATCTCACAAAACATTTAAAACATCATGAAAACATTCATCATCATATGCATATGCGTGAACCATTTATGTTCCATTTATGCATTTCTTTAACTTTTTTATCTTTCTTATGGGCCCCTTAGTGTACGTACCCTTAACATATAGCGCGCCTCTAGATACAGTTAGATGGGATTGCAAGTCCCTAACTGCTCCAGGAAAACATAAATGATTACACCCTCTTACATAATCGAGAGGGCGAATCCATAATTTTAACATAAAAATCCTCCACCTTGGGGGAGGTTGGTACGACACTTTACTTGTAATTTCTTACCATGTTATTTATCTTTAGTGAACATACCATATGATGTCACTACATTATAACATACTTTGTATCTTATTAATAACATGGCATGGCATTCTTTTCATTCATGGCATTTGCAAACATGACATTTTCATAAACATGACATTTTGCAAATATAGCACTTTTATAATCTTTTGCAAAAATAGCACTTTCTATTAACATAGCATTTTACGAAAATAGCACCTTTTTAAACATGGCATTTCGCAAAAATAGCACTTTTCATAAAACATGGCATTCATAGATATAGCACACAACATATTGCAGCATATTTGAAAACCACATGCTTGAACATAATTTACTAGTTTTCATACTGCAGGTGAGCTTTGTACTTACCTCTAGTGCCGTATCCTTAGAATCGCGTTCCTTAAATCGTCGGCAACTGCAATTCACTTTCCTGATATACCAAAAATATAGGATCAGGATCCTTTCGAAAGGTGTTGGTGACCTACCAACACTCACATCTACTTTTGGTTGTATGTCCCCTATACATGTTATCCATCTTGGCCACTTTAATTCTCATTCTTTATTGAACTTTGATAAATCCTTATGAGGTTACATTGGGTAACCTTTTTGGTTAGAGCCTTGTTCTATTAGTGGGCTTTGCTCATACATCCTCGTTATTGGGTTATTTCCATTAACCCCTTAAATCTTAGCTCAATTGTACATGTGGGTATCCCTTAGGGTTATATTGGGTAACCCTTAAGGTTAACCTTAATTAACCTTGGGTCAACCTTTTGTCAACCCTTGGTTATCCTTGGGTTTGTAACTCGGATATAATATCCGGTTACCGTTCGTAATCGGTTTGTTTACCAATTTTACTTTAAAATTTCTCTTCCTTATTTTTGGAAAATCTTGTGTGATTAACTTCCAAAAATCCTTCATTTTGCTTGTAAAAATTCTAATTCCTTTAATTAGAAAATTCTTTGGCTTAAACTCATTATTTTCTTTAACTTGTAAATTCTTGGTTGAAACCCTCTTTTTCTTTACTTTGGAGAAAAATGTGAATTTCAAACCCGAGCCCTTAAAATTCATGGTTTTCGAAACAAATCATTTATAAAATCATTTGGGGTCGGAAACCGCCTTTGGAATGGTTTCCGATGCTAAAATGACCATTTTAGAACACTTCATGATTTTTCTAGAAAAGATTTTCGTGAGACTCAAAGGCAAGATTTCGGGCTCTCTGCGCGTCTCTCATAAAACGCGCCCAGTTTAAAAATTGGCTCGGAATCTGAAAAACTTGTCTTCACGAAAGTTGTAGTTTTCGAAAAATGCTAAAACTTTCATGTTTTACACAAAATCTAGTTCGGCCTAGATCAGTACCAGTTTTTATTTGAAAACGGGTTAACTCTGAAAAACTGTGTGGAGAACGTCCCAGGGTTCAGCCACGGGTTTCGGGTAAAACGGAGGCCTTTGGAGCCTTATTTCGAGATTCTGTTCGTGAACTCCTCTAGGAAATGTTGTTCTGAACAAGTTTTGTGTTTTGAGTTTTACCTCATTTGGCCTCTAATGGCCTTGAACTTACCCTTTCCCGAAACTGGCCAGATTCGCATCCGAATTGGCTGTTTCGGTTCCTCTTTTCGGTTTACGTCCTATTCGCGGAATCTATCTCGACCGATCACATCGGGAGCTTAGACAACATCAAGCAGCACTTCTAACGTCCCATTACAACCCATAAATCCATCTCATTCTACTCATGCAACCCCAAATCCGAAAATTAAAAAGATTAGGGTTACATGGTTCTAACTCATGCATCATCACATACCATCACACAAAAACCATCCCTAAGTCTAGCAAGCTCTCTTGGCTGCCAAAGGCAGATTTTTGGCCTAAACTTACGGGACATACAACCTATCTTCTAGCATGAAAAATCCATCATTTTCAAGCACAAATCTTAAAGCAATCAAGCATTAAAAATCAGCCAACCAAATCCTACCCTAATCAAGCACATACGCACCAAAATGAGAGCTGAAAATTAAGTGGACTTATGTCCTTACAAACCACTTGAATCAACCTAAAAAACACTTAAATAAAGCTTAGATTCAAGGGGGTTTAAGAGGTTTACCTCAACCCAAGTTAGGGTTTTCAAAATCCAAAGTTTTCCTTCCTCCCTTGGCTTGCTCTTAGCCCACGGCTTTGACAAAGAAAAGTCACTCAAAATTTTATTTTTGTTAGCTCTAATGCTTCCCCCAAAACCGACCATTTACAAGAGGAAAAATCCAAGATCTCAAAAAGAAAAATCAAATTTTTTCCTCACCTTTTCTCCTCTTGCTTGGTTCGGCCACCACCTTGAAGAATCACCAAAAATTTTTCTCTCAAACTCTTCCTTGCTTGGCTCACGGATTTGGCACCAAAAATGAGATCCAAGAGATTTTTTTTTTGTTAGCTTATTCTCACCTCAAAACCGAGCATTATCAAGGATAAAATTCCAAAAATTTTTCAAAAGTTACTCACCTCTTTTTCCTCTTTTTCTCTTGCTCTTTGGTCGGCCTCCTCTTGGTGGATTCACCAAAAAAATCTGCTCACTTTCTTGCTCACTCCCTTGCTCGGCCAACACACTCAAAAGGTCACCAAACTTTTTCAAATTCTCTCTAGCTCTCCTCTCTCTCTCTCCCACGGATTTGCTGAAAAAAAAACTGAAGAAAGAGTGTAGAAGGTTGGCTGCCTTGAGAAGGGAAAAAGTGAGGTTTGCTTGCCTCAAAACAAGGCTTTAAGTCTTGTCTTTCTTGTCCATAGGTGCAGCCAAAATTAAGGGGATTTGGAGGGGTGTTGCATCCGGATTTTGGGGAGAGGAAAGGCTGTTGGTGAGGGTTGGTGGCAGCTGAAAATAAGGGGAGTGGAAGCCATGTGCAAATGTCCTTTGTTTGGTTGAGATTGAAAGACCATTTAGTCACCAAAACCAAACTAATTTCCTTTCTTTTCCTTGCTAGTTGGCCGAATCCAATGGGGTTAGAGGGCTGCCATTACATTTCAATTTTTGGTTAGGGAATGGTGATTTCATTACAAGGACATCATCTTCCACTAACTCTTCTAAGGCCTTGTTTGGCCATTTCGTTCTTTCGCGGTTCCTTTCGCGCTCTACAGTTATTTCCAATACTGTGATGAGCATTCTTATTTTATATTTTTGTCCAAAAATTATTCCATGTAAATTTGGACCGAAACTCTCTTTCTCCAATTTTTCGGAGACCTTTTTGCCCTTAATTTTTTTTCGGTGTGCTTGATTTTTCTAGGGTGGATTTATGGCTTATAAAACTTCATTTTCGGAGATTCTTTTCATATTCCTTCATCATACTTGTAAAGTCGACGTTGTGACCCGTCCCGATCAAACTTTGACTTTTTGGTCAACCCTTTGACTTTTGGTCAAACCTTTGACTTTTGTCAAATTTCATTCTTTTTCATTCTTTTTCCTTTAAAAACTTCATTCTTGGCTCGTAAAACATTAATTGAGTCTCAAAATCATTAAATGAGGAATCGAGCATCGTTTAAATAAAATTATGAATTTCTCATTATTATTCATAATTTTTCATATAACACATCATGGATACATAAATTAGACTCTAATTCCTTATGAACAAGGAGATTACAAGTCTTCAAAATTTCGGGTCTTACAACCTACCCTCCTTAAAAGATTTTCGTCCTCGAAAATTAGAACAAATCGGGGTAGTCTCTCTTCATATCTTCTTCTCGTTCCCACGTCGCTTCTTCGATGTGGCGGTTTCTCCATAGTACCTTGACAAGAGGGATAACCTTGTTCCTTAACACTTTTTCTTCTCGTGCCAAAATCTGGACTGGCTTCTCCTCGTAAGTCAGATCTTCTCGAACCTCGATCGGTTCATGCTCGATTACGTGTGAGGGATCCGGAACATACTTCTTTAGCATTGATACATGAAATACATTGTGCACATATGCTAATTCTTGGGGTAAAGCCAACTTGTAGGCTACGTTACCGACCCTTTCGATTATTTCGAACGGTCCTATATACCTTGGGCTTAATTTCCCCTTCTTTCCGAATCGCATAACTCCCTTAAATGGAGCGACTTTGAGGAAAACCAAGTCTCCTACTTGAAATTCGAGAGGTCTTCGGCGTTTGTCGGCGTAACTCTTTTGCTGGCTAAATGCAGTCTCCATCCTTTGTCGTATGAGCTTCACGTTTTCCGTGGTCTTTCGAATGAAGTCCGTAGATACAAGCTCTTTTTCTCTTGTCTCGTATAAGTGGACTGGAGATCTGCATCTTCTTCCATATAAAGCTTCATAAGGAGCCATTCCAATTGAAGCGTGAAAACTGTTGTTGTACGAGAATTCAATCAAAGGAAGCTTCTTATCCCAAGTTCCTTTGAAATCCATCACGCACGCTCGCAACATATCTTCCAAGGTTTGAATGGTCCTTTCTGATTGTCCATCCGTTTGTGGGTGAAAAGCTGTACTAAACGAAAGCTTGGTACCCATTGCTTCATGTATGCTCTTCCAAAATTTCGAAGTGAAGCGACCGTCGCGATCCGAGATTATCGTCTTCGGAATTCCATGATAGCGAACGATCTGAGCCACGTACAATTCTGCCAATTGTTCCACAGAGAAGCTGAGCTTGATGGCTATAAAGTGCGCTGACTTTGTCAATCGGTCAACGACCACCCAAATTGCGTCGTTGCCGCTGGGAGTTCGAGGCAGACCAACCACGAAATCCATCGTCACTTGGTCCCATTTCCATTCGGGAATGGAGATTTTCTGCAGTTCTCCCCCTGGACATTGGTGTTCCGCCTTTACTTTTTGACAGTTAAGGCACTTACTGACAAAAGTAGCAACGTCGTTCTTCATCTTGGGCCACCAAAAGCTCTCTTTTAAGTCCTTGTACATCTTTGTGGCTCCGGGATGGACGGAATACGGAGTCTCGTGAGCTTCTTCCATGATCTTTTCCTTCAATTTTTCCTCATTAGGAATACATAATCTATTCTTTTGATAGAGTACGCCCTCATCGGATATGTGGAAGTCCGATTCCTTCCCTTCTAAAACCTCGTTTTTCGTCCCAAGCAGGGAGGCATCGGCTTCTTGTCGTTCCTTCATGCCATCCAAAATGGTAGGCTGGAAGGTTAGAGCAGCTAATCTTCCCGTAATGAGCTCGATTCTGACTTCCATTAGCTCCTTTTGAAGAGGCTCGGTCAATGACCTGATTGACATCATCGAGGAGGACGACTTCCGACTAAGGGCATCGGCCACCTTGTTAGCCTTTCCCGGATGGTATCGGATATCTATGTCGTAGTCCTTCAGCAATTCGAGCCATCTTCTTTGCCTCATGTTAAGCTCCTTTTGTGTGAAGATGTACTTCAAACTCTGATGGTCCATGTACACTTCGCATTTAGTGCCATAAAGGTAGTGCCTCCAAATCTTTAAGGCAAATACTACCGCCGCAAGCTCCAAATCGTGCGTCGGATAGTTCTTCTCGTGTTCCTTGAGCTGTCGCGAAGCATAGGCGATCACCTTTCCGTTCTGCATAAGCACTGCTCCCAATCCTATTTTGGAAGCATCGCTGTAAATTACGAAGTTTTCTTCCTCCACAACCGGGATTGTGAGGATTGGAGCACTCGTCAACTTGCTTTTTAGCTCTTGGAAGTGCTCTTCACACTTATTGGTCCATTCATATATCTTCCCTTTTCTTGTGAGTGCGGTAAGTGGCGCCGCGATCTTAGCAAATCCTTCGACAAATCGTCGGTAATAGCCCGCTAATCCGAGGAAACTGCGCACTTCGGTGACATTTTTGGGGGCTGGCCACTTACTTACCGCCTCAATCTTAGCCGGATCTACGGATATGCCTTCTTTAGAGACTACATGTCCAAGGAAATGGACCTTCTCTAACCAAAACTCGCACTTGGAGAATTTGGCATACAGCTGATTCTGCTTCAAAATCCGTAGTGCAATCCTTAGATGCTCTTCGTGCTCCTCTTTCGATCTTGAATAGATCAGAATGTCGTCTATGAAGACAATGACGAACTTGTCTAGGTAGTCCTTAAATACTCGATTCATCAGGTCCATGAAGGCGGCTGGTGCATTTGTCAGTCCGAACGGCATCACAAGGAACTCGTAGTGTCCATATCGAGTGCGAAACGCCGTCTTCGGAACATCTCCTTCCTTGATTCGGAGCTGGTGATATCCCGAGCGTAGATCAATCTTCGAAAAGACTGAGGCTCCCTTCAGTTGGTCAAACAGATCGTCGATCCTGGGCAACGGATACTTGTTCTTGATGGTGATCTTGTTCAACTCCCGATAGTCGATGCACATTCTTAGAGTGCCGTCCTTCTTCTTAACAAACAACACCGGGGCTCCCCACGGTGAATAGCTTTGTCTGATGAATCCTTTATCTAGGAGCTCCTTCAACTGGACTTGTAATTCTTTGAGTTCAGCAGGCGCCATCCTATATGGTGCCTTGGATACTGGTGCCGATCCTGGGAGTAACTCAATCTCAAAAGAGATTTCTCGTTCGGGTGGCAATCCTGGCAGATCTTCAGGAAAGACGTCCATAAACTCCTTGACTACCAGTACATCTTCCGGCTTACTTTCGGTCTCTTGCGTCTTATCTACCATGTTGGCTAGAAATCCCGTGCATCCTTCCGCCAATAACTTTCTAGCTTTTAACGCCGAAATAAACATCTTCGGTTGCTTTGGGGTCGATCCTTGAAAGATGAATTCCTTATCCCCAACTGGCTTGAACGTAACGGCACGACGCTGGCAGTCGATAACCGCGTTGTATTTTCCCAGGAAGTCCATACCCAGGATAACGTCGTAGTCGTATAAATCGATGACGATTAGGTTGACGTACATCTCTCTACCGCATATGATTATTGGAACATGGCGTATCCAATAATCAGACAACAAGATTTCCCCGGAGGGTAATGCAGTACGAAAGGTTCTTCCAATTTTCTCATTATCTCTACCTAGTTTCTTAGCAAACCTAGGTGATGTGAATGAATGCGTAGCTCCAGAATCAATTAACACATAAGCATCTTGTTGGGCAATAGGAAGCTGACCTGTCACCACCGTGGACGGTCCAGCTTGAGCATCCTCCTTTGTGTAGGCATAGATGCGTCCCTGCGGTTCTGGAGCTTCCGCTCGGCCCTGAGGGATTGCAGGTCCCTCCAGCTTCATCTGGGCGGCATGTAATTGACTTCCCTGACCCCGCTGATAATTCCGCTAATGCTGAACATTTGCATTGCAATTCTTGGCGAAGTGGCCTTCCTTGCCACACAGATAGCAGCGGTTTGTCCCGGCACGGCAGTCTCCCGGGTGCTTTCTCCCACATTTCTGACAAGGGGGAGTTCCACTGTTGTCAGGGGCATTCTTCTTTTGAGGAGGATTCTGTTGGCTCTCTTGTCCTCCAGCATTCCACTTTCTTTTCTGCTGGGGGTTGCCATACGGCTTGTTGCCGCCGCGTTGGCCAGAAGGTCCTCCTTGACCTTTCTGCTGTGATGGTTGGCCGGGCTTGGTCTGACTTTGCCTGGCTAAGGCCTTCTCCTCATTCCTTTCTTAAAAGAACTGGGCCCGTTGCGCCTTGTTCTGGCCGACCCAATATTCTGCTCGAACCGCTCGACTGACGCACTCGGCAACAGTGAGCGGTGGTTGAGGGCCACTGCTGATAAGCACGGCTAAGTCTGGCCGGAACATTTTCATCATCTTCCTCACTTTGTCCTTCTCAGAACTGATGAGTTGAGGGCAGAGGCGGGCGAGCTGTTCAAACCTTCTTACAGCTTCAGCCACTGACAAATTTCCCTGACGGAAATTGGTGAATTCATCCTGTTGAGTTTCCATTACTTCCGTGTTGAAGTACTTCTCACGGAACTCTTCCACAAAGTCTTCCCACAGCATCTGGTTGACATCCCGTCTAATTTGAACCGTTTACCACCATAGCCGGGCGTCTTTCTTCAACATGAAGGACGCGTAAAGGACTCTCTCTCTATCGTCAAGCCCTAAGAAGTTCAGGGAAACTTGAAGATCGATGTGCCAGTTGTCGGCCTCGATCGGGTCCGTCGATCCCTCGAATTCTGGCGCCTTCATGCGCCGAAATTCATGGTACAGCTCTGCCGGGGTTCGAACATGAGGTGCTGGCGGAGCAGCTACTGGCGCCCTTGGTGCTTCTTGGGCCTCAGGGTGTTCCGGAATTACTGGTTCCTCCTCGGGGAATTCCGGTACCGCTGGTTGCTCTACAGGTGCCGGTGGTACCTTGGCTTCGGGCGGTCCTTGGTTCTGTTGGGCTATTTGAGCCCTAAGCCCACCTATTTCTCGTTGTTGGGCGAGCATCATCTCTCTCAGCTCGTTCAGTTGAGCTGCAAGATCGACGTTTTGGGCCTGTGCTGCTCGACGTCTTGGTGGCATGGTTCTGTATAGAAGCAACAAAATAAGCTTCTTACTTTTAAAACTTTCATAAAATCATATCTTTTATACAGAACCATAATTTTCTTCTCATAAACATAGTTTTTAGGAAAATACATAATTTCCTCATCATGGGCGTACATTACTTGTTTACCACCATCGAGCTAGGGCACAACCCAACGTCATTCTCACAACCATCCTTTCCATTGTAAACCATCGATAAAGTGTGCGTACGAAAATCTAATCCTAAGCGTAGGAAAATAAATTAACTTACTTGGGCTATTGCAGAACGATGCGGAGCGAGACGAAGTAGGCTGGCAGGATACCGCTCTGATACCAACTCTGTGACGCCCCCTTACTACGTAGGGCCGTCACTCCTTACTTACTTACTTACTTACTTACTTAAAAATTAGGGATATTTTTTTTTTTGTTCTCTTGAAACTTACTTATAAAACATTTGTCTTTAGTAATACATCATTACTACTTAAGTAAACGTTCACTTAAGGTATTTAGTTCCAAAATACCATAAAGCGTAATTTGTCTTTATCATACATGCTTATATACAAAAAAAACTTCTTTACATCAAAAGATTTGCGGAAACTATGCGTAGTGGTATCCATACCGCCTTCGTCTGCCGCCACACCGCTCCAACAATGCCCAGCATTAAGCTGCGGGTTTCTTACCTACAGTACGAAATATAACTTGATGAGCTTTCGCCCAGTAAGCACAAACATAATCTCACAAAACATTTAAAACATCATGAAAACATTCATCATCATATGCATATGCGTGAACCATTTATGTTCCATTTATGCATTTCTTTAACTTTCTTATCTTTCTTATGGGCCCCTTAGTGTACGTACCCTTAACATATAGCGCGCCTCTAGATACAGTTAGATGGGATTACAAGTCCCTAACTGCTCCAGAAAAACATAAATGATTACACGCTCTTACATAATCGAGAGGGTGAATCCATAATTTTAACATAAAAATCCTCCACCTTGGGGGAGGTTGGTACGACACTTTACTTGTAATTTCTTACCATGTTATTTATCTTTAGTGAACATACCATATGATGTCACTACATGATAACATACTTTGTATCTCATTAATAACATGGCATGGCATTCTTTTCATTCATGGCATTTGCAAACATGACATTTTCATAAACATGACATTTTGCAAATATAGCACTTTTATAATCTTTTGCAAAAATAGCACTTTCTATTAACATAGCATTTTACGAAAATAGCACCTTTTATAAACATGGCATTTCGTAAAAATAGCACTTTTCATAAAACATGGCATTTCACAGATATAGCACACAACATATTGCAGCATATTTGAAAACCACATACTTGAACATAATTTACTAGTTTTCATACTGCAGGTGAGGTTTGTACTTACCTCTAATGCCGTATCCTTAGAATCGCGCTCCTTAAATCGTCGGCAACTGCAATTCACTTTCCTGATATACCAAAAATATAGGATCAGGATCCTTTCGTAAGGTGTTGGTGACCTACCAACACTCACATATACTTTTGGTTGTATGTCCCCTATACATGTTATCCATCTTGGCCACTTTAATTCTCATTCTTTATTGAACTTTGATAAATCCTTATGAGGTTACATTGGGTAACCTTTTTGGTTAGAGCCTTGTTCTATTAGTGGGCTTTGCTCATACATCCTCGTTATTGGGTTATTTCCATTAACCCCTTAAATCTTAGCCCAATTGTACATGTGGGTATCCCTTAGGGTTATATTGGGTAACCCTTAAGGTTAACCTTAATTAACCTTGGGTCAACCTTTTGTCAACCCTTGGTTATCCTTGGGTTTGTAACTCGGATATAATATCCGGTTATCGTTCGTGATCGGCTTGTTTACCAATTTTACTTTAAAATTTCTCTTCCTTATTTTTGGAAAATCTTGTGTGATTAACTTCCAAAAATCCTTCATTTTGCTTGTAAAAATTCTAATTCCTTTAATTAGAAAATTCTTTGGCTTAAACTCATTATTTTCTTTAACTTGTAAATTCTTGGTTGAAACCCTCTTTTTCTTTACTTTGGAGAAAAATGTGAATTTCAAACCCGAGCCCTTAAAATTCATGGTTTTCGAAACAAATCATTTATAAAATCATTTGGGGTCGGAAACCGACTTTGGAATGGTTTCCGATGCTAAAATGACCATTTTAGAACACTTCATGATTTTTCTAGAAAAGATTTTCGTGAGACTCAAATGCAAGATTTCGGGCTCTCTGCGCGTCTCTCATAAAACGCGCCCAGTTTAAAAATCGGCTCATAATCTGAAAAACTTGTCTTCACGAAAGTTGTAGCTATCAAAAAATGCTAAAACTTTTTTGTTTTGCACAAAATCTAGTTCGGCCTAGATCAGTACCAGTTTTTATTTGAAAACGGGTTAACTCTGAAAAACTGTGTGGAGAACGTCCCAGGGTTCAGCCACGGGTTTCGGGTAAAACGGAGGCCTTTGGAGCCTTATTTCGAGATTCTGTTCGTGAAGTCCTCTAGGAAAAGTTGTTCCGAACAACTTTCGTGTTTTGAGTTTTACCTCATTCGGCCTCTAAGGGCCTTGAACTTACCCTTTCCCGAAACTGGCCAGATTCGCATCCGAATTGGCTGTTTCGGTTCCTCTTTTCGGTTTACGTCCTATTCGCGGAATCTATCTCGACCGATCACATCGGGAGCTTAGACAACATCAAGCATCGCTTCTAACGTCCCATTACAACCCATAAATCCATCTCATTCTACTCATGCAACCCCAAATCCGAAAATTAAAAAGATTAGGGTTACATGGTTCTAACTCATGCATCATCACATACCATCACACAAAAACCATCCCTAAGTCTAGCAAGCTCTCTTGGCTGCCAAGGGCAGATTTTTGGCCTAAACTTACGGGACATACAACCTATCTTCTAGCATGAAAAATCCATCATTTTCAAGCACAAATCTTAAAGCAATCAAGCATTAAAAATCAGCCAACCAAATCCTACCCTAATCAAGCACATACGCACCAAAATGAGAGCTGAAAATTAAGTGGACTTATGTCCTTACAAACCACTTGAATCAACCTCAAAAACACTTAAATAAAGCTTAGATTCAAGGGGGTTTAAGAGGTTTACCTCAACCCAAGTTAGGGTTTTCAAAATCCAAAGTTTTCCTTCCTCCCTTGGCTTGCTCTTAGCCCACGGCTTTGACAAAGAAAAGTCACCCAAAATTTTATTTTTGTTAACTCTAATGCTTCCCCCAAAACCGACCATTTACAAGAGGAAAAATCCAAGATCTCAAAAAGAAAAATCAAATTTTTTCCTCACCTTTTCTCCTCTTCCTTGGTTCGGCCACCACCTTGAAGAATCACCAAAAATTTTTCTCTCAAACTCTTCCTTGCTTGGCTCACGGATTTGGCACCAAAAATGAGATCCAAGAGATTTTTTTTTGTTAGCTTATTCTCACCTCAAAACCGAGCATTATCAAGGATAAAATTCCAAAAATTTTTCAAAAGTTACTCACCTCTTTTTCCTCTTTTTCTCTTGCTCTTTGGTCGGCCTCCTCTTGGTGGATTCACCAAAAAAATCTGCTCACTTTCTTGCTCACTCCCTTGCTCGGCCAACACACTCAAAAGGTCACCAAACT
Organism: Ficus microcarpa; assembly: GCA_025413485.1. Classification (NCBI taxonomy): domain Eukaryota; kingdom Viridiplantae; phylum Streptophyta; class Magnoliopsida; order Rosales; family Moraceae; genus Ficus; species Ficus microcarpa. The sequence continues at coordinate 160,559 of CM046378.1, read as the reverse complement.
TTTTCAAATTCTCTCTAGCTCTCCTCTCTCTCTCTCCCACGGATTTGCTGAAAAAAAAACTGAAGAAAGAGTGTAGAAGGTTGGCTGCCTTGAGAAGGGAAAAAGTGAGGTTTGCTTGCCTCAAAACAAGGCTTTAAGTCTTGTCTTTTTTGTCCATAGGTGCAGCCAAAATTAAGGGGATTTGGAGGGGTGTTGCAGCCGGATTTTGGGGAGAGGAAAGGCTGTTGGTGGGGGTTGGTGGCAGCTGAAAATAAGGGGAGTGGAAGCCATGTGCAAATGTCCTTTGTTTGGTTGAGATTGAAAGACCATTTAGTCACCAAAACCAAACTAATTTCCTTTCTTTTCCTTGCTAGTTGGCCGAATCCAATGGGGTTAGAGGGCTGCCATTACATTTCAATTTTTGGTTAGGGAATGGTGATGTCATTACAAGGACATCATCTTCCACTAACTCTTTTAAGGCCTTGTTTGGCCATTTCGTTCTTTCGCGGTTCCTTTCGCGCTCTACAGTTATTTCCAATACTGTGATGAGCATTCTTATTTTATATTTTTGTCCAAAAATTATTCCATGTAAATTTGGACCGAAACTCTCTTTCTCCAATTTTTCGGAGACCTTTTTGCCCTTAATTCTTTTTCGGTGTGCTTGATTTTTCTAGGGTGGATTTATGGCTTATAAAACTTCATTTTCGGAGATTCTTTTCATATTCTTTCATCATACTTGTAAAGTCGACGTTGTGACCCGTCCCGGTCAAACTTTGACTTTTTGGTCAACCCTTTGACTTTTGGTCAAACCTTTGACATTTGTCAAATTTCATTCTTTTTCATTCTTTTTCCTTTAAAAACTTCATTCTTGGCTCGTAAAACATTAATTGAGTCTCAAAATCATTAAATGAGGAATCGAACATCGTTTAAATAAAATTATGAATTTCTCATTATTATTCATAATTTTTCATATAACACATCATGGATACATAAATTAGACTCTAATTCCTTATGAACAATGAGATTACAAGTTTTCAAAATTTCGGGTCTTACAATGAACCTGTTGAGATATCGCGAGGAATGATGGGTCAAGAGCATAGGACCTAAGGTAAGTACAAACCTCACCTGTGGTATGGAAAAATAATATGTATGTTCAAATATGCTATGTTTCAAGATATGTTGAAATGCTTTAAAGATGTCATGTTTTGAAGATGTTTTCAAGATGCCATGTGTTAAAGATGCCATGTTTTAAAGATGCCATGCTATGTTTTATGAACGAAATGTTAAGTATGTATGATATAGTGACATCATAAAGTATGCTCACTAATGATAAGCCACTTGGTAAAAATACACAAGTAAAGTGTCGTACCAACCTCCGCCAAGGTGGAGGATTTTTATGTTAAAGTTATGGATTCGCTCTCTCGTCGAGACGGGAGGGTGTAATCACTTATGTTTTCCTGGAGCAGTTAGGGACTTGCAACCCCATCTAACTGTATCTAGCGGCGCGCTATATGTTAAGGGTACGTACACTATGGGGCCCATAAGAAAGATAAGGAAGTTAAAAGAAATGCATAAATGGAACATAAATGGTTCATGCATATGTTTTATGATGAAGTATGTTTCAAGATGTTTAATTGAAATTGTTTTGTGAGATTTAAGTTTGTACTTGCTGAGCGTCAGCTCATCAGATATATTCCATACTGCAGGTAGAGATAAAAGGGCTTGTAGCCTTACTTGGTGGGCTTGGAGAGGATGCAGCGAGTGAAGGGCGGTGTGGGATACCACTACGCAATATTTTCCGCATTATGTTTAAAGTTATGAAGTTTTCATGTATGTTAAAAGTCAAGTTATGTTATGTATGAAATGTTTCAAGGTATAATGCACAATTTTAGTGTATGGGTTTCAAGTCAAGATTTTAAAATGAAATCTAAATTATGAAGTTCCAAGAAAGTTTTAAAACGATGTTCAAAAGAAGTTTCAAAAAAAAAAAGTAAGTCGAAGAAAAAAAATTTTTTTTTATTCCGCATTTTCAAGTATAGTAAGTTATGTATGAAGGTGACGGTTCCGGCGCCCCGCATCCGCGCGGTCGGCCCCGCGTGGGTGTCAGGTGGGTGGTTCGGGGCGTCACAAAAAACATACATCATCATATGCATATGCGTGAACCATTTATGTTCCATTTATGCATTTCTTTTAACTTTCTTACCTTTCTTATGGGCCCCATAGTGTACGTACCCTTAACATATAGCGCGCCGCTAGATACAGTTAGATGGGGTTGCAAGTCCCTAACTGCTCCAGGAAAATATAAGTGATTACACCCTCCCGTCTCGACGAGAGGGCGAATCTATAATTTTACAATCCTCCACCTTGGCGGAGGTTGGTACGACACTTTACTTGTGATTTCTTACCATGTTATTTATCTTTAGTGAACATACCACATGATGTCACTACATGATAACATACTTTGTATCTCATTAATAACATGGCATGGCATTCTTTTCATTCATGGCATTTGCAAACATGAAATTTTCATAAACATGACATTTTGCAAATATAGTACTTTTATAATCTTTTGCAAAAATAGCACTTTTTATCAACATGGCATTTTATGAAAATAGTACCTTTTATCAACATGGCATTTCGCAAAAATAGCACTTTTCATAAAACATGGCATCTCATAGATATAGCACACAACATATTGCAGCATATTTGAAAACCACATACTTGAACATAATTTACTAGTTTTCATACTGCAGGTGAGGTTTGTACTTACCTCTAGCGCCATATCCTTAGAATCGTGTTCCTTAAATCGTCGGCAACGACAATTTACTTTCCTGATATACCAAAAATATAGGATTAGGATCCTTTCGTAAGGTGTTGGTGACCTACCAACACTCACATTTACTTTTGGTTGTATGTCCCCTATACATGTTATCCATCTTGGCCACTTTAATCCCCATTCTTTATTGAACTTCGATTAAATCCTTAAGAGGTTACATTGGGTAACCTTTTTGGTTAGAGCCTTGATCTCTTATTGGGCTTGGCTCATACATCCTTGTTATTGGGTTATTTCCTTTAACCCATTAAATCTTAGCCCAATATACATGTGGGTATTCCTTAGGGTTATATTGGGTAACCCTTAAGGTTAACCTTAATTAACCTTGGGTCAACCTTTTGTCAACCCTTGGTTATCCTTGGGTTTGTAACTCGGATATAATATCCGGTTACCGTTCGTAATCGGCTTGTTTACCAATTTTACTTTAAAATTTATCTTCCTTATTTTTGGAAAATCTTGTGTGATTAACTTCCAAAAATCCTTCATTTTACTTGTAAAAATTCTAACTCCTTTAATTAGAAAATTCTTTGGCTTAATCTCATTATTTTCTTTAACTTGTAAATTCTTGGTCGAAACCCTCTTTTTCTTTACTTTGGAGAAAAATGTGAATTTCAAACCCGAGCCCTTAAAATTCATGGTTTTTGAAACAAATCTTTTATAAAATTATTTGGGGGTCGGAACCCGCCTTTGGAATGGTTTCCGATGCTAAAATGACCATTTTAGAACACTTCATGATTTTTCTAGAAAAGAATTTCGTGAGACTCATTTGTTAGATTTCGGACTCTCTGCGCGTCTCTCACAAAACGTGCCCAGTTTAAAAATCGGCTTGGAATTTGAAAAACTTGTCTTCATGAAAGTTGTAGCTATCGAAAAATGCTACAACTTTCATGCTTTGCACAAAATCTAGTTCGGCCTAGATCAGTACCAGTTCTTATTTGAAAATGGGTTAACTCTGAAAAACTGTGTGGAGAACGTCCCAGGGTTCAGCCACGGGTTTTGAGTAAAACGAAGGCCTTTGGAGCCTTATTTCGAGATTCTGTTCACGTTGTCCTCTAGGAAAAGTTGTTTCGAACAACTTTCGTGTTTTGAGTTTTACCTCATACGGCCTCTAAGAGCCTTGAAATTACCCTTTTCCGAAACTGACCAGATCCAAATCCGAATTGGCAGTTTCGGTTCCTCTCTTCGGTTTACGTCGTATTCGCGGAATCTATCTCGACCGATCACATCGGGAGCTTAGACAACATCAAGCAGCGCTTCTAACATCCCATTACAACCCATAAATCCATCTCATCTACTCATGCAACCCCAAATCCGAAAATTAAAAAGACTAGGGTTACATGGTTCTAACTCATGCATCATCACATACCATCAACACAAAATCCATCCCTAAGTCTAGCAAGCTCTCTTGGCTGCCAAGGGCAGATCTTTGGCCTAATCTTATGGGACATACAACCTAATTTCTAGCATGAAAAATCCATCATTTTCAAGCACAAATTTTAAAGCAATCAAGCATTAAAAATCAGCCAACCAACCCTAATCTTATCAAGCACACACACACACCATAAATGAGGGCAGAAATTAAGGTGGACTTATGTCCTTACAAACCACTTGAATCAACCTCAAAAACACTTAAATAAAGCTTAGATTCAAGGTGGTTTAAGAGATTTTACCTCAACCCAAGTTAGGGTTTTTGAAATCCAAAGTTTCCCTTTGATTCTTTGGCTTGCTCTAGCCCACGGCTTTGACAAAGAAATGGCACCCAAAATTTTATTTTCTTGTTAGCTCTAAGGCTCCTCTAAAAACCGACCCTCAATATGAAGAAAAATCCAAGATTACAAGGAGAAAAATCAAGTTTTTCCTCATCTTTTCTCCTCTTGCTTGGTTCGGCCACTTGCTTGGAGAATCACCAAAATTTTTCTCTCAAAACTCTTCCTTGCTTGGCTCACGGATTTGGTTCAAAAAATGAGATCCAAGAGATTTTTTTTGTTAGCTTTTTCTCACCTCAAAACCGAGCATTATCAAGGATGAAAATCCCAAAAATTTGTTAAGAGTTACTCACCTCCTTTTCCTCTTTTTCTCTTGCTCTTTGGTCGGCCTCCACTTGGAAGATTCACCAAAATTTTCTCAACTTTCTCTTGTTCACTCACTTGCTTGGTCAACACCCCATAAGCTCACCAATTTTTTTCAAATTCTCTCTACTCTCTTCTCTCTCTCTCCCACGGTTTGTGCTGAAAATTTTTTTGAAGATGGGAGCAAGAGTTGGCTGCCTTGAGGAGAGGAAATTGGAGGGATTGCTTGCCCTAAAACAAGGCTTTTTCACATGCCTTGTCCCATCCTTGTGCAGCCGAAAATGGGGAGAGAAAGGGGTGAGGTGGATGGCTGTTGGCTGGCCATGGGAATTGCCGAATCCAAGGGGTCTAGGGGGGCACATGTGCTGCTGAAAATTGAGGGAAAAGAGGGACAAGTGGCAGCCCTTGGTGGAAGGAAAGGTGGAGTGGTTGCTTGTTCTCATTTCATGGCTTTATGTCAAGTCTTGTTTCCATAATTTTTTTTTTCTTTTTCCTTGTGCAGCAGCCGGATTTGTGGAGAGGGAAAGCAGCCCACTTGGCTAGCTTTGGCTAGTGGATGGTGAGTCATAGGCATGGGCATGTGTACTTGCTTGGTTAGGCTTTAGTTGGAAATGAATGACCACTTAATTCACAACCAAACCAAAACTCTTTCCTTTCCCTTCTAATTGCCGAACTTTGTGGGGGGTAGGGGCTTGATGGCTGCCGGATTTCCAAGGGAGATAAGCATGGGTTTTAGTCCATTATTTTAAGCAAAAAGTGACTAGACTTGATGGACAAAAGTTGGTGCACCTTTTCTCCTTAATTTAAGGCTTTTCCATTTTTTTTCTTTTCCTTTTTGTCTCCCATGTATGGCCGGCCATCATGTATGGTAAAAATCCACATGATGCAACTTTAAGTTAGTGGAAGGTGATGTCAAGGGGTTGATGTCATCTTCCACTAGCTCACACAAAGTCTTGTTTGGCTATTTCGTTCTTTCACAGCTCCTTTCGCGCTCTATAGATATTTCCAACACTGTGACGAGCATTCTTATTTTATAATCTTGTCCAAAAATTATTCCATGTAAATTTGGACAAAAAACTCTCTTTCTCCAATTTTTTGGAGACTTTTTTACCCTTAATTCTTTTTCGGTGTGCTTGATTTTTCTAGGGTGGATTTACGGCTTATAAAACTTCATTTTCGGAAATTATTTCCATATTCCTTCATCATACTTGTAAAGTCGACGTTGTGACCCGTCCCGGTCAAACTTTGACTTTTTGGCCGACCCTTTGACTTTTTTGGTCAACCCTTTGACTTTTTGGTCAACCCCTTGACTTTCGTAAATTTTCATCCTTTTTCGTTCTTTTTCCTTTAGAAACCTCATTCTTGGCTCGTAAAACGTAAATTGAGTCTCATAATCATTAAATGAGGACTCGAACATCGTTTAAATAAAATTATGAATTTCTCATTATTATTCATAATTTTCATATAACACATCATAGATACATGGATTAGACTTTAATTCCTTATAAACAAGGAGATTACAAGTCTACAAAATTTCGGGTCTTACAGCCAAACTCTGCCAAAATTTCCAGCAAAAACCGTGGGTTAGAGGGAGAGGAAGAGGAGAGGAAATCAGAAAAATTCTAGAGGGCTTTTGCTTGTGAGTTGCTCGGGTTTGCTAGGGAGCTTTGGAGACCCATTTTTGGGAGCTTGGAGACCCATTTTTGGGCACCAAAACCGTGGCTTCGGAGAGTGAAAAAGGAGATGAAAATCTGGAAATTTTTGAGGGAAAATCATGGGGTTTGAGTTCGGTTCTTGAGAGAAACCAAAAGAAAATTTTGAGGCCCTAAGTGGAGCCAAAATCCGTTAGCAAGGAGGCAGCCAAAGGAACAAGAAGTTTTGGGGATTTCAAACCCTAACTTGGGTTTAAGGTAAACTCTTGAATCAATCTTGAAATTAAGTTCAAGTTAAGCATTTTTATGGTGATTCAAGTTGGTTTGTAAGGACATAAGTCCATATTATTTTTTTTCAGCCCTAGTTTCGGTGGTATGTGCTTGATTAGGGATTAGGGTTTGGTTGGCTTGATGATGATGATTTGCTTGCATGATTTTTATGCTTGAAAAATGGTTAGGATGCATGCTAGATGTGATGGTAATGTCCCCTAAATTTTGGTCACAAAATCTGCCTAAGGTAGTGGATGTATGGCTGCTTGTGTAAGGATGAATGTGATAATGGATGCTAGCTTGTGATGCTAGACTAGAAACCATACAGCCAAGGATAGGGCTTTCGGCCAAGGGCTGCATGGGCTCACGGGGATTCACATGCATGAATGTATGGGACGTTAGAAATGCTGCTTGATTTATGTATAAGCTCCCGATGTGATCGGTCGAGATAGAATCCGCGAAATAGGACATAAACCGAACTAAGCAACCGAAACTGTCATTTCGAATTCGAAACTGGCCAGTTTCAGGAAAGTGAAATTTTAAGGCCCTTAGAGGCCGAACTGGGTAAAAGTTAAAACACAAAAGTTGTTCGGAAGGGTTCTTCCTAGAGGACAGCATAGACAGATTTCTAAAATGAGGCTCCAATGGCCTTCGTTTTTATGAAAACCCGTGGCTGATCCCTAGACTCAGTTTTCACTCAGTTTTTCAGGGTCAGCCAGTTTCAAACGAAAACTGGTACGAATCTAGGCTGAACTGGATTTTATACAAAACATGAAAGTTTTAGCATTTTTTGATAGCTACAACTTTCGTGAAGAAAAGTTTTTTAGATTACGAACAGATTTTTAAACTGGGTTTATTTTACGAAGGGTGCGCAGGGAATCTGAAAATTCCTGCACCTTAGTTTTACAAATGCTTTCTAAAATCTGTAAAATTGTCTTTAAACCGTTGTTTTAACTATGGAAACTATTCCAAAGGTAGTTTCCAGCCTTAAATGATTTTTATAAGGTCCGTTTTGAAAACGTAAATTTTTACAAGTAAAAGTAGGAGTTTTAAGAGTTATTCCTTAACTCTTTCAAGTTAAGAAAAGAATGAGATTTTAAAGTATTTAGATCAAATGATTTTAAAGTTAAAAATTTCCTCAACTTTTCCATGTTAAGAAGAGAAATGAAATTTTAAGAGTTTTGGGATTATTCACCCAAAGTTTTCAAGTTGAAGAAAAATGAAATTTTCCAAGTTAAGGGAAAATAAGATTTTTCAAGTTAAGAAGAAAAAGTGAAATTTTAAGGGTTCGGATTTGAAATTCCACATTTTACCAAGAAGTAAAGAAAATGAGATTTTAGTCAAGTATTTTCGAGATGAAGGAAGTAAGAGTTTTTTACAAGCAAATTAAAGGATTTTTGGAAGATAATTATACAATGTTTTCCAAAAATAAGGAAATGGAGTTTTTAAGATAAAATTGGTAATCAAGCCGACTACGGACGGTAACCGGAATTATATCCGAGTTACAAGGCTAAGCCCATAGCCCAACGTTTGACCCAAAGGGGGTTGACCTTAGTTGACCACATGTTGACTTGGGTTGACCAAAAGTTTGACCTCTAGGGTTACCCAATATAACCCTAAAGGATACCAAGATCAATGAAATGGGCTAAGACCTAGGGATATTGATGAGATAATAACCCAATGGATTACGGATCAAGTAAAGGTAAGACATAAGCCCAAGAGAAGGAAGTGACCAATCAGGTTTAACAAGAGGTATTAGAGGGGACATACAGCACATACATCTAGGATTGCTCATGGATGTTGGTTAAGATACCAACATCATATGTCACGATTTATGGTAAGATAAGTTAACCTTATCTTACACCTCCTTTGAAACAGGAATAAGAACCTGTTGATATATCACGAGGAACGATACGTCAAGAGTGTAGGACTTCAGGTAAGTACAAACCTCACCTGTGGTATGGAAAAATAGTAATGTATGTTTAAATATGCAATGCTATGTTTAAATGCTATGTTTTAAAGATGTTATGTTTTAAATATATAGTATTCTAATGAGGCCATGATTTAAAGAATTTCAAGTTTTAAAGAATGCCCTATTTTAACGATGCCATGTTTTAAAGCGGCCATGTTATGTTAAAATATGCCATGTGCACTATAAGTTATGATTTTGTGACATCATAAGGTATGTTCACTAATGATAAACCACTTAGTAAAAATATACAAGTAAAGTGTCGTACCAACCTCCCAAAGGTGGAGGGTTTTTCATGTTCAAATTATGGATTCGCACTCTCGTTGATGTGGGAAGGTGTAATCACTCCTGTTTTTCCCAGAGCAGTTAGGGACCTTGCAAACCCTAACTGTATCTGGAGGTGCGCTATATGTTAAGGGTACATACACTATAGGGCCCATATGAAAGATAAGTTCAAGTTAAAAAGGAATGCATAAATGAACATAAATGGTTCATGCATATGATGATGTATGTTTTCAAGATGTTTAAAGGAAAAATATTTTTGTGAGATTAAAGTTTGTACTTGCTGAGCGAAAGCTCATCAGATATGTTCCATACTGCAGGTAGAGATATAAAGGCTTGCAGCCTTACTTGGTGGGCTTGGAGACGATGCAGCAAGTGAAGGGCGGTGTGGGATACCACTACGCAATATTTTCCGCATTATGTTTAAGTTATGAAATTTTTCAAGTATATTTAAATGTTAAGTTAAGTTATGTATGTATGTAATGTTCTCAAGTCACGATTTCAAAATGAAGTCCAAGTTTTCAAGTTTCAAAAGAAGTTTTAAAAGTAAGAAAACAAAAAAAATTTATTCTGAAATTTTCAAAGCAAGTTAAGTCAAGCAAGTAAAGGTAAAGGTGACGTTTCCCCCAGCCGCGTGGTCGGTCCCACGTGGGTGCTGGTCGGGGCATCACATTGTTAAATTCTTGTATCTATTCTGAGCATTATTGGAAATCTGTTTGTGAATCGTCACGGAAGTTTCGATATTGATTTGATTAGTTTTATAAGAACTGAGTGAGAATTAACGAGTGAAAAAAGGCAAGAGAGGCGAGAGCATTAGAGTGAACAAAAGCCAGAAGTCTTGAGCATAAACACGAGAGAAATTGTGCAAAACCAGTTCACGAGAGAAACACATAAGAGAGTGTGGTAAGGTCCTTTGTATTATTTCTAACTTTGTTTTGTAGGAAAAAAAAAAGAAAAGAAAAAGAATGTCAAGCAACAGCAAGAACTCTGTTGAGGGTGTAAGACCTGAAATTTTGAAGACTTGTAATCTCCTTGTTCATAAGGAATTAGAGTCTAATTTATGTATCTATGATGTGTTATATGAAAAATTATGAATAATAATGAGAAATTCATAATTTTATTTAATCGATGTTCGGGTCCTCATTTAATGATTATGAGACTCAATTGATGATTTACGAGCCAAGAATGAGGTTTTTAAAGGAAAAAGAACGAAAAAAGATGAAATTTTTGCGAAAGTCAACTTTGACCAAAAAAGTTAAAGGGTTGACCAAAAAGTCAAAGTTTGACCAGGACGGGTCACAACGTTGACTTCACAAGTATGATGAAGAAATATGGAAAGAATCTCCGAAAATGAAGTTTTATAAGCCATAAATCCACCCTAGAAAAATCAAGTACACCGAAAAAGAATTAAGGGCAAAAAGGTCTCCGAAAAATTGGAGAAAGAAAGTTTTCGGTCCAAATTTACATGGAAGAATTTTTGGACCAAAATATAGAATAAGAATGCTCATCATAGTGTTGGAAATAACTGTAGAGAGCGAAAGGAGCTATGAAAGAATGAAATAGCCAAACAAGACCTTGGTAGAGCTAGTGGAAGATGACCTCACCTCAATGACATCACCTTCCACTAACTCAAAGTTGTATCATGTGGATTTTACCATGCATGATGGCCGGCCACACCTGGGAGACAAAAGGAAAAGAAAAAAAAATGGGAAAGCCTTAAATTAAGGAGAAAAGGTGCACCAACTTTTGTCCATCACAAGTCTCCCATCCCCTAGTCACTTTTGCTTAAAATAATGAGTCAAAACCATGCTTTCTCTCCTTTGAAATCTGGCAGCCCTCTACCCCCACAAAGTTCAGCCAACTAGACAAGGAAAAAGAAAAGAAATTGGTTGGTTTTGGTAACTAGATGGCCTTTTAAGTCCAACCAAACAAAGGACAACAACACCATGCATATGACTCACCTTTCCACTAGCCAAAGCTAGCTATGAGAGGTTTTCTTTTCCCCACAAAATCTGGCTGCAACCCACCCCATTCTCTTCCTTGGGTTCGGCTGCAATGGGAAGAGAAAAGGAGACAAACAAGATGTGACATAAAGCCTTAATTCAAGGGCCAAGAGGGTGAGCTAGTAGGGGAAATTTCTAGAGATCTATAGGGCCATACCTAGCTGCCCATATCCCTCCTTTTTCCCTTGGAAATCTCGGCAGCACAACCCCCTTAAGCCCCCTTGGATCCGGCTACAACCAATGGACAAGAAAGATAAGACATAAAGCCTTGTTTTGAGGCAAGCAACCTCTCCCATTTCCCTTCTCAAGGCAGCCAACTCTTACACTCTGTAACGCCCCACCTGGCGTAGGCCGTTACCCTTACGTACATACATTCATTCATACATAAACTCACTTAGCTTGGAAAACACAGCGGATTTTTTTTTTTTTTATATAGTATACAAAACTATGTACATAACTTAAAATATTGTTTCTGTACATAATTACTAATTATTATTTATAAAGAGTATCTTGTCTTATATAAGTGTATACCACACAAAATGCGTAGCGGCTCCATATACCACGATTTTACATTGCTTGACCCGCTACTCCCCACCGCATCATCATCAGCTGACAGGCGACTTACCTACAGCACAAACTTAAAACAATGAGCTTGAGGCCCAGTAAGTACAACTCCTAGGCCGTAAAACAAATAACAACAATAAAACATTAACACACAATAACTTACCATCACATACATACATGACATACTTACATAACATACATACATACATAGCATACATACATAACATACATACATAACATACATACATACATAGCATACGTACATAACATACATACATACATATACCTAACATACATACATACATAGCATACATACATAACATACATACATACATACATAACATACATACATACATAGCATACATACATACATAGCATATAACACTTAGCATGCATAGGTCATTTTATGATTCATTATATTTCTTTATATTTTATGGGCCCTTAGTCTACGTGTTCGAATCCGGCGCGCGACTAATGAATTGTCTGGGGCGGCCAAACCAAATCCAGTTCAATCCATAGTCCGACCCGACCTGACGCGGGTGGATCGACACGGCTCTTATCTTCTTACTCAATCTTGTTTACGTGTGAACTTACACTTGGATGTTATCTTTCTATTTAGCTTCTTGCTTATCCTTACTTAGCATTTTTCATGTTGCATTCATGAATACATAGCACATCACACAAGGCACATCATCGAGTCTAATAGTCTAATCCTATTAGCTTGTGCGGTAGACGGTGTTGTACTTACCGTCTGTACTTAGTTGTTACGCAGATCCTTGTCCAGCCTTCGCTGCAGAACTCCTCCTGCTCGATTAAAAGTCGTACGTCAGACTTCAAGTCCATCTCGATTGTATGTTGGTACTAACCAACATTTTTACGGGTTTTCGGCTATATGTCCCCCTAACGTAGAGCCTCCTATAACCCATAGGGTTATTTTGAGAAATCGTGTTGTATACTGTGCCCATTTAGAGAACATCGGGTTAGGTCGAACACCTACCCTTGGGCCTGTATAATAACTCGCTATCGTGTTGGTCAACCAAAGTCAACCATTTAGTGAGCTAAAGTCAACCCTGTCGGGTCAACTCTGGGCCTTGGGGCGAGGCCCGGTAACTCGGGGGCTGAATCCCGGCTACCATACGTTCTACATTTTTCTTTCAAAACTTAACTTAAAAATCCTTTTCTTTGAAAACTTGTCTTGAAATTCCTTTTTCTAAGACTTAGCCTAAAACTCATCTTTCTTAACTTGTCTTCTTAAAACTTTCGTGAATCCTGGCCTAATTTTTCATAAAATGGTCGAGGGTCGGAAACTGCTTTTGGGACAGTTTCCGTGCTTAAAATAACGTCTTATGTTCGAAAATAAATTTTCCTAAGTTGGTTCTACAAAATTCGTGCACAGGACTTTGTTGAGTCCTGCACCATTTTCAGATTTTAGCTTATAACTAAAAATCCATTTTGAGTTTGAAAAAGCTTTCTTCACGAAAGTTCTAGCCCTCGAGGAGTTCTAAAACTTTCGTGTTTTACACATTTTCTAATTCCTTACCGTTTGGTGTCAGTTTTAAATCAAAACTGAACTTAACACAAAAACTGGGTCTTTGGACCCGCCTACGGTTTTTCGTATAAAAATAGGCCTTTGGAGCCTTATTTTGGCAAAGTGCCCGCGCTACCCCCTAGGAAACACCCTAGTCTACAACTTTCGTGTTTTACGTTTTGGCCAATTCGACCTCTATCAACCAACTGGGACGTTTTACCGAGACTGCTCCCAGGGAACCCGAGAGACAGTTTCGGTTTTTAGGTTCATTGATTACGGCCTAAGATGATGGTTCTAGCTCGACCGCCCACTGCGGGAGTTAGGTTCAATTCATGCAGCGTGTCTAGCGTTCTCTCACGGCTAACTAAGCCAACTCACGTGCTCGTGCAACCCACCAAACCGAGCCTAGATTGCCTAGGGTTGCACGGTTCCACTAACCAAGCATGCACCAAAATCTTCTAGCAACCTAGCATCATAAATCCGAGCCAATCAAGCATCAAGAATTCTTACCTAAATGGGGACAATAAGCCTACTTTACCCTAACATGCATTCTAACAAATTTCAAGCATAAAACCGAGCAATAAAAGCATGCACAAACCAAGCCAAACACTCGGCTAGGCTCACCAAACCACACACGGCCACACAAGCACATAGGCAGAAAAATAAACCACACATGGGCTTAAGCCCTTACAACTTTTTGGCTGAAACAAATACACATAAACAAAGCTTTAAAAACCAATTAAAAGCTTGAGAAAACGTTTTAGAAATTTACCTCAAGTGGGTGGATTTTCGGCCCTAGGGTTTGGCTAACCCGAAGTTGGCTCCTAGCTCCCCCTTGGTTCCTTAGACTCGGCTGCTGCTCCTATGTGCGCCAAGCACCAAAATTTTGGTTCCCTTGGCTGTTCCTCACCTCTCTCGGCCACTCAAGGGGCTGCTAGCCCAAGCTGAAAATTTTTTTCTCCCTTTCTCTCAAGCCACCCGTGGCTGCACTAGAGGAGAAATTAGTCTCCTAAAACTCACCTAAACCACTCACTTGGCTTGGTTAAGCTACCCGAAGCTTAGCCCTAACTTTTTCTCTCAAAATTTTAGCCTTTCCTCTTGGTTTCCTTGCACCAAAACTCACGGCAAAGGGGCTGGTTGGCTGCCAGAAAATTTTCTTTCTTTCCCTCTCGGTTTCCTAAGCTACCCGAAGCTCAAGAGGAAGGTTTGCTCACAAAAATTTTTCTGATTTCTCTCACTCTCTCCCACGGCTGGTTGTGCAGAAATTTTGTAAGAGTTTTGCTTAGTTTTGTGAATAAAAATGAAGGAGGTGAAGGGGGTATTTATAGAGCTCTTGAAGAAACTTCAAGAACAAGATTTTGGCTCTTGTTTCTTGTGCTAGCCGACCAAGCAAGGAAAGAAATGGAGAACAACCAATTGTGAGTTGTCATGGGACACATGTCTTCAAGGGATTGGGCCACCACACCAATTGGATAAGAACAAAGAGTTATCTAGACTTTTCTTGAACCAAAGCTTGGGTTTTTCGGCTGAAAATCTTGAAACGTCGAGTTCAAAAATTTAAATTTCAATACTGTAAATATCATTTTACAGTTTTTGGATTTTTAACATGCCGTCGGAAAATCGGGTCGAAAAATCTTTTTCTCGTTTTCTCAAACCCTTTTTGCCCTATGAGCTTAATAAAATCGCCTGATTTGTAAAACGAATAACCGAAGTCTTATTTTCATTATCTGTTAATAAAAATGAGTTTCGGCAAATCTTTTTCGTGAAAAACTGATCTTAAAATTCATAACTCTCAATTTCGACCATTTTGGTCAAACGTTGACTTTTCTGGTCAACGGTTGACTTTTCGGTCAAAATTTTAACTTTTCATAAAATGATCAGTTTTCACTCATTATCGTCCGAAATATCAGTTTTAAGCCTTTTTGAGCTATAAAAACTCACAAAACACCCATGAAAGTTCTGGACTGAACTTTACTCATAAAATTACATAGTTACACATATATTAATTCTCTACAAGAATTAGCAACATGGAAACCAAATATTACAATCTACCCTCCTTAAAAATTTTCGTCCTCGAAAATTGAGACAACTTGGGGTAGTTAGTCCACAAAATCCCTCGTGATTTGCTCCCATTTCCACTCCGGAAGCTCGATCCTTTGTAATTTTCCTTCTGGAAGTCGGTGTTTGGCCTTAACTTTCTAACAAGTCAGGCACTTTGACCTGTATTCTGCTACCTGATTTCTTCATTTCATTCTGATCTTCTATGTCGGATACTCTGATTCTCCCCTTAAAATGGAGTATACCTTCGTCCGAGGTCTTAACTTCTGCGCCTTCTGCAATCGATCCTAGCGTCATATCCCCCTAGATCACACCGAAATCGTGAAATTTGATTACGATGGGATCTACAATTAATTCTCTGCCATATATCATGATGGGAACATTTTGGATCCAGAAATTGGACCACAAAATTTCACCGTATGGTAGAGAAGCATTGAAAGGTTGCTATTCTACTAACACTGCCTCCTAACTTCTGAACAAATTCTAGGGATATAACGAATGTGTTGCGCCGGAAACAATTAAGGCAATGACATGATAAGTGGTGATAGAAATCTAACCTGTCACCACATGTGACGTCCCTGCCTCCGCATCCCCCGGAGTGTAGGCATAGATTCGGGCTAGGGGTTCTGGCGCCTCTATTCTGCCTTGTACTGTTGGTCCCTCTAGCCTAGCCTGTACCGCATGTATTTGTCTCTGGTTGGAATTGCGGTTCTGATACTGCGGCTGCTGGTTCCGATACTGCGGCTGCTGGTTCTGATGTTGGGGTTGGGGGTGCTGGTTGTTCTGAGGGCAGTCCTTAGCAAAGTGTCCCTCATTCCCGCAATTATAGCAAGCATTAGATCCCTTCCTGCATATTCCCGGGTGCTTCTTCCCACAAGTGTCGCAAGTGGGGTAAGTGACATTGTTACCATCATTTCCCCGGTTATTCTTTTTCTGTTGATCCTGGCCATTGAAATTTCCTTTCCTTTTATTCTTCCCAAATTGCTTGGATCCTTGGCCAGTTTTGCTTGCTTGACCCTCCGTGTTAGCTTCCTCATTTTGTCGAGGTTGATTTGTCTTGCCAGCAGCTTTTTCCTCTTTTCGGGACTTGAAGATTTGAGCTCTTGCCTCTTTGTCCCGATTTATCCAGTACTCGGCTCTAACCGCCCTGCTCACACATTCAGACACAGTCTCTGGCGGGCTGTTGCCAGTGCTGACTAGTTTCGCTATGTCTGTGCGAAACATCCTCATCATCAGCCGCACCTTCTCTCCTTCGTTTGGTACCAGTTTAGGGCATAGACGGGCTAGCTGCTCGAATCTTCTTACTGCGTCCATTACTGACAATGATCCCTGCGTGAAGTTCGTGAATTCATCCTGCTGTATTGCAAGGACTTCTCTATTGTAGTACATTGTCCGGAATTCATGGACAAAGTCCTGCCAGGTCATAGCCATCACATTCCGACGTGCTTCAACCGTCATCCACCAGTGCCTCGCATCCTTCTTCAGCGCAAAAGAGGCACATAGTACTTTTTCCTGTTCCGTAAGCCTCATGAAATCCAAAATGACCTGAATATCAATAAGCCAATTGTCGGCAGCAATCGGATCGGTCGGTCCTTCGAACTCAGGCGCCTTCATTCGTCTGAAGCGCTCGTATAACATGTCTTCCCGAACTGCTGGTGGATTTGCCGGTATGGCAGCTGGTGCCACTGGAATTTCGGCCGGTGGAGGCGCTACTGGCTGGGCCTCTTGTTGAACATTTACATTTGGTACCGGAGGTACCACTGGCTGTGCTGGCGGCGCTTGCTGTGGCGCAGCTTGAACTTGCGGAGCTTGATTCATCCGCTCCAACTGCTCTCTAAACCTTGCCATCTCTTGCTGCTGCTCTTGCAGCTGTCGTTGTATATTCATCATTAGTGTGATCACATCCGGCTGTGGCGGATCTTCTGGTGCATCGGCAGACGTATTACCTCTCGTACGAACCATCTTTATAATCCTAATATAGGAAAAGAAATATTAAC
This sequence comes from Ficus microcarpa, assembly GCA_025413485.1. Classification (NCBI taxonomy): domain Eukaryota; kingdom Viridiplantae; phylum Streptophyta; class Magnoliopsida; order Rosales; family Moraceae; genus Ficus; species Ficus microcarpa. Next base: position 143,355 of record CM046378.1, on the reverse strand, counting down.
AATATTCTTTCTTCCCATAACAATCTTACATATCATCTTATCATGCATTACATGACATCACATAAACATACGTTTCATAGCATAGCATATACATACTTAATACAGCATAACATACATACTTAACATATCATGACATCATAACATATCTTATCATAACATAAACTTATCATATATCCCGTGATTCGCACGGTCCCTTTTTATACAAAAACAAGGGTACCTATCATAACTAAAGTACATACTGTACAAAATACTTACTATCATATATACAACATAATATACATATTTTTATATTAAAACGGACAGAGTTTTGGATGGAAGTGGCTACCACTTACCATCCTACATATATGTACAAACAAAAATAACCGAATACAAAAGTTACTATATAGACGGTCCTAAAACAAAAGAAATATACACTATCGACCTAATCTACTCGATGTCGTCGAGAGTGCTGACCGAGGTGTCGGAGTCGGAAAGTACTATCACCGGGTCAGGTGCATCCCCGTCGAGAAACTCGTCAGGATCATCCCACTCCTCGTAGGTAGCCTCTCCGTCATCCATCTCGTCCTCGTCATCGCTCGAAAGAACGATGACTGGTGGATCCTGCTGCTCTGGCGGCTCAATCGGTACGACATCATCAGAATCGTCGTCCGCATCCACGGGTCCTACCTCATACTGAGGGTCCGGCTGCTCATCATCGTCATCGGGAGCCTGAGCCTCAGCTGCGGACTCAGCTGGTACGGCCTGGGCCTTTGTCTCGGCCTCCAATATATCATCACTGTAACTGCCGATAGTCATCTGATCGTTCGGCGTCGGCACAAACTGCTGGATATGCTGTGGTATCCCTCTCCTCATGAGCAACAAAGCTTGCAACTCAGAATCGGGCATCTCTTGCGGAATATGGGGAAGCATCATCTCTTGGAACCTCCAACAGTAGTGGCTCATCGCTTCCCCTGGATACGCGTGCCAATCCTGAGACAGTACTTGATATTGAGCCTGTCTCATATCTCTGTAGATCACTGGATCGCGAACTGGCGCTCCGAGTCCTCTAGCTGGTAGTGGTCCATATCTGGTCATTACTACTGAACAAAAATGTGCCCACGTACGTCTCAGCAACTGTGGCTCCCCGAGAGTAACCCACCACAATCTAGCATCGCCAATCATACATCTGCTGGCGAGTGTAACCTGAAGGTGCTGCTCGATATGACATATAGTGAAGGTCTGCTTCATATCGCGTAGCCATGGCCTGACCGACATTGATCGTCGAGTGTTGTCGAAGTATGCTGGTCTTGAACGGTAGAAAGCTACCACCGCGTCTCGATCCCTCTTAACTTGCTGTGGATCCATGCTGTCGCGTCTACTCCATACAACATAATCGTAAACCATAAAGCACATAAACAAAACAATACATACATAATTAAATCTAAACTTACTTGCAATGGTGGAGGCGATGTCAGGCAATTGTAAAATCGTGTCGCGAGGAAACCGCTCTGATACCAACTCTTGTAACGCCCCACCTGGCGTAGGCCGTTACCCTTACGTACATACATTCATTCATACATAAACTCACTTAGCTTGGAAAACACAGCGGATATTTTTTTTTTTTATATAGTACACAAAACTATGTACATAACTTAAAATATTGTTTCTGTACATAATTACTAATTATTATTTATAAAGAGTATCTTGTCTTATATAAGTGTATACCACACAAAATGCGTAGCGGCTCCATATACCACGATTTTACATTGCTTGACCCGCTACTCCCCACCGCATCATCATCAGCTGACAGGCGACTTACCTACAGCACAAACTTAAAACAATGAGCTTGAGGCCCAGTAAGTACAACTCCTAGGCCGTAAAACAAATAACAACAATAAAACATTAACACACAATAACTTACCATCACATACATACATGACATACTTACATAACATACATACATACATAGCATACATACATAACATACATACATAACATACATACATACATATACCTAACATACATACATACATAGCATACATACATAACATACATACATACATAACATACATACATACATAACATACATACATACATAGCATACATACATACATAGCATATAACACTTAGCATGCATAGGTCATTTTATGATTCATTATATTTCTTTATATTTTATGGGCCCTTAGTCTACGTGTTCGAATCCGGCGCGCGACTAATGAATTGTCTGGGGCGGCCAAACCAAATCCAGTTCAATCCATAGTCCGACCCGACCTGACGCGGGTGGATCGACACGGCTCTTATCTTCTTACTCAATCTTGTTTACGTGTGAACATACACTTGGATGTTATCTTTCTATTTAGCTTCTTGCTTATCCTTACTTAGCATTTTTCATGTTGCATTCATGAATACATAGCACATCACACAAGGCACATCATCGAGTCTAATAGTCTAATCCTATTAGCTTGTGCGGTAGACGGTGTTGTACTTACCGTCTGTACTTAGTTGTTACGCAGATCCTTGTCCAGCCTTCGCTGCAGAACTCCTCCTGCTCGATTAAAAGTCGTACGTCAGACTTCAAGTCCATCTCGATTGTATGTTGGTACTAACCAACATTTTTACGGGTTTTCGGCTATATGTCCCCCTAACGTAGAGCCTCCTATAACCCATAGGGTTATTTTGAGAAATCGTGTTGTATACTGTGCCCATTTAGAGAACATCGGGTTAGGTCGAACACCTACCCTTGGGCCTGTATAATAACTCGCTATCGTGTTGGTCAACCAAAGTCAACCATTTAGTGAGCTAAAGTCAACCCTGTCGGGTCAACTCTGGGCCTTGGGGCGAGGCCCGGTAACTCGGGGGCTGAATCCCGGCTACCATACGTTCTACATTTTTCTTTCAAAACTTAACTTAAAAATCCTTTTCTTTGAAAACTTGTCTTGAAATTCCTTTTTCTAAGACTTAGCCTAAAACTCATCTTTCTTAACTTGTCTTCTTAAAACTTTCGTGAATCCTGGCCTAATTTTTCATAAAATGGTCGAGGGTCGGAAACTGCTTTTGGGACAGTTTCCGTGCTTAAAATAACGTCTTATGTTCGAAAATAAATTTTCCTAAGTTGGTTCTACAAAATTCGTGCACAGGACTTTGTTGAGTCCTGCACCATTTTCAGATTTTAGCTTATAACTAAAAATCCATTTTGAGTTTGAAAAAGCTTTCTTCACGAAAGTTCTAGCCCTCGAGGAGTTCTAAAACTTTCGTGTTTTACACATTTTCTAATTCCTTACCGTTTGGTGTCAGTTTTAAATCAAAACTGAACTTAACACAAAACTGGGTCTTTGGACCCGCCTACGGTTTTTCGTATAAAAATAGGCCTTTGGAGCCTTATTTTGGCAAAGTGCCCGCGTTACCCCCTAGGAAACACCCTAGTCTACAACTTTCGTGTTTTACGTTTTGGCCAATTCGACCTCTATCAACCAACTGGGACGTTTTACCGAGACTGCTCCCAGGGGACCCGAGAGACAGTTTCGGTTTTTAGGTTCATTGATTACGGCCTAAGACGATGGTTCTAGCTCGACCGCCCACTGCGGGAGTTAGGTTCAATTCATGCAGCGTGTCTAGCGTTCTCTCACGGCTAACTAAGTCAACTCACGTGCTCGTGCAACCCACCAAACCGAGCCTAGATTGCCTAGGGTTGCACGGTTCCACTAACCAAGCATGCACCAAAATCTTCTAGCAACCAAGCATCATAAATCCGAGCCAATCAAGCATCAAGAATTCTGACCTAAATGGGGACAATAAGCCTACTTTACCCTAACATGCATTCTAACAAATTTCAAGCATAAAACCGAGCAATAAAAGCATGCACAAACCAAGCCAAACACTCGGCTAGGCTCACCAAACCACACACGGCCACACAAGCACATAGGCAGAAAAATAAACCACACATGGGCTTAAGCCCTTACAACTTTTTGGCTGAAACAAATACACATAAACAAAGTTTTAAAAACCAATTAAAAGCTTGAGAAAACGTTTTAGAAATTTACCTCAAGTGGGTGGATTTCGGCCCTAGGGTTTGGCTAACCCGAAGTTGGCTCCTAGCTCCCCCTTGGTTCCTTAGACTCGGCTGCTGCTCCTATGTGCGCCAAGCACCAAAATTTTGGTTCCCTTGGCTGTTCCTCACCTCTCTCGGCCACTCAAGGGGCTGCTAGCCCAAGCTGAAAATTTTTTTCTCCCTTTCTCTCAAGCCACCCGTGGCTGCACTAGAGGAGAAATTAGTCTCCTAAAACTCACCTAAACCACTCACTTGGCTTGGTTAAGCTACCCGAAGCTTAGCCCTAACTTTTTCTCTCAAAATTTTAGCCTTTCCTCTTGGTTTCCTTGCACCAAAACTCACGGCAAAGGGGCTGGTTGGCTGCCAGAAAATTTTCTTTCTTTCCCTCTCGGTTTCCTAAGCTACCCGAAGCTCAAGAGGAAGGTTTGCTCACAAAAATTTTTCTGATTTCTCTCACTCTCTCCCACGGCTGGTTGTGCAGAAATTTTGCAAGAGTTTTGCTTAGTTTTGTGAATAAAAATGAAGGAGGTGAAGGGGGGTATTTATAGAGCTCTTGAAGAAACTTCAAGAACAAGATTTTGGCTCTTGTTTCTTGTGCTAGCCGACCAAGCAAGGAAAGAAATGGAGAACAACCAATTGTGAGTTGTCATGGGACACATGTCTTCAAGGGATTGGGCCACCACACCAATTGGATAAGAACAAAGAGTTATCTAGACTTTTCTTGAACCAAAGCTTGGGTTTTTCGGCTGAAAATCTTGAAACGTCGAGTTCAAAAATTTAAATTTCAATACTGTAAATATCATTTTACAGTTTTTGGATTTTTAACATGCCATCGGAAAATCGGGTCGAAAAATCTTTTTCTCGTTTTCTCAAACCCTTTTTGCCCTATGAGCTTAATAAAATCGCCTGATTTGTAAAACGAATAACCGAAGTCTTATTTTCATTATCTGTTAATAAAAATGAGTTTCGGCAAATCTTTTTCGTGAAAAACTGATCTTAAAATTCATAACTCTCAATTTCGACCATTTTGGTCAAACGTTGACTTTTCGGGTCAACGGTTGACTTTTCGATCAAAATTTTAACTTTTCATAAAATGATCAGTTTTCACTCATTATCGTCCGAAATATCAGTTTTAAGCCTTTTTGAGCTATAAAAACTCACAAAACACCCATGAAAGTTCTGGACTGAACTTTACTCATAAAATTACATAGTTACACATATATTAATTCTCTACAAGAATTAGCAACATGGAAACCAAATATTACACACTCATCTTCAGATTTTTTTCAGCACAAAGCCGTGGGAGAGAGAGAGAAGTGAGTTAGAGAGAATTTGAAAAATTTTGGTGAGTTTTGGGAAGGTGGCCGAGCAAGAGAGTGAACAAGAGAGTTGAGAAAATTTTTGGTGAATCTTCCAAGTGGAGGCCGACCAAGAGAAGGAGGAGAATAGGTGAGTAACTCTTGAAAAATTTCTGGATTTCTTCCTTGATAATGCTCGGTTTAGAGATGAGAAAAAGCTAACAAAAAAATCTTTTGGATCTTATTTTTCTTGAACCAAATCCGTGAGCCAAGCAAGGAAGGACTTGAGAAAATTTTTGTGGGATTCTCCAAGATTTGGCCGAACAAGGAAGAGGAGAAAGAGGTAAGAAAAACTTGGTTTTTCTTCTTATGATTTTCGGTTTTGGTTAGAGCAAGAAAGAGCTTACAAAAAATGTTTGGATGCCATTTTCTTGGAAGAAACCGTGTGACTAGAAGGCTAGAAGGAAGGAAGGAAATCTTTGGATTTTTCAAAACCCTAACTTGGATTTGAGTTAAATCTCTTAAACCACCTTGAAATCAAGTCTTATTTAAGTATTTTTGATGTTGATTCAAGTGGTTTGTAAGGACATAAGTCCACTTTAAATTTCTGCCCTCATTGTTGGTGTGTGTGCTTGATAAGGTTAGGGTTTGGTTGGCTGATTTTTGATGCTTGTTTGCTTTAAAATTTGTGCTTGAAAATGATGGATTTTTCATGCTAGAAATTAGGTTGTATGTCCCATAAGATGAGGCCAAAAATCTGCCCTTGGCAGCCATGAGAGCATGCTAGATTAGGGATGGATTTTGTGATGCTTGTATGCGTTGATGCATGTGCTAGAGCCAAGCAACCTAGGTTTTTAAATTTTCGGATTTGGGTTGCATGAGTTGAATGAGATGGATTTATGGGTTGCAATGGGATGTTAGAAGCGCTGCTTGTTGTGGTATAAGCTCCCGATGTGATCGGTCGAGATAGATTCCGCGAAATAGGACGTAAACCAAAATAAGGAACCGAAACTGCCAATTCGGATTCGAATCTGGCCAGTTTCGGGAAAGGGTAATTTCAAGGCCCTTAGAGGCCGAATGAGGTAAAACTTAAAACATGAAAGTTGTTCGGAACAACTTTTCCTAGAGGACAACATGGACAGAATCTCGAAATAAGGCTCCAACGGCCTCCGTTTTACCCAAAACCCGTGGCTGAACCCTGGGACGTCCTTTACCCAGTTTTTCAGAGTTAACCCGTTTTCAAATAAGAACTGGTACTGATCTATGCCGAACTGGATTTTGTGCAAAACACAAAAGTTTTAGCATTTTTCGAGAGCTACAACTTTCGTGAAGACAAATTTTTCAAATTCCAAGCAGATTTTTAAACTCAGCGTGATTTATGAAATGTGTGCAGGGAGTCCGAAATCTTGCACATGAGTTTCACGAAAATATTTTCTAGAAAAATTGTGAAGTGCTCTTAAATGGTTATTTTAGCTTCGGAAACCGTTCCAAAGGCGGTTTCTGACCCCAAATGATTTTATAAAAGATTTGTTTCGAAAACCATGAATTTTAAGGGCTCGGGTTTGAAATTTCACATTTTTCTCCGAAGTAAAGGAAAAGAGGGTTTCAATCAAGAATTTACAAGTTAAAGAGAATAATGAGACTAAGCCAAAGTATTTTCTAATTAAAGGAGTTAGAATTTTTACAAACAAAATGAAGGATTTTTGGAAGTTAATCACACAAGATTTTCCAAAAATAAGGAAGATGAATTTTAAAGTAAAGATGGTAAGCAAGCCGATTACGAACGGTAACCGGATATTATATCCGAGTTACAAACCCAAGGATAACCAAGGGTTGACTAAAGGTTGACCCAAGGTTACCTAAGGTTAACCTTAAGGGTTACCCAACATAACCCTAAGGGATACCCACATGTATATCTGGGCTAAGATTTAAAGGGTTAATGGAAATGGCCCAATAACAAGGATGTATGAGCAAAGCCCAATAATAGAACAAGACTCTAACCAAAAAGGTTACCCAACGTAACCCCTTAAGGATTAATCGAAGTTCGATAAAGAATGGGGATTAATGTGGCCAAGATGGATATCATGGATAGGGGACATACAACCAAAAGTAAATGTGAGTGTTGGTAGGTCACCAACACCTTACGAAAGGATCCTGATCCTATATTTTTGGTATATCAGGAAAGTGAATTGCCGTTGCCGACAAATTTAAGGAACGCAATTTTAAGGATACGGCACTAGAGGTAAGTACAAACCTCACCTGCAGTATGAAAGCTAGTAAATTATGTTCAAGTATGTGGTTTTCAAATATGCTGCAATATGTTGTGTGCTATATCTATGAAATGCCATGCTTTATAAAAAGTGTTATTTTTGCAAAATGCTATGTTATCAAAAAGTGCTATTTTTGCAAAATGCTATGTTTATAAAAAGCGCTATATTCGCAAAATGTTATATTTGTAAAAAGGTGCTATATTTGTAAAATGTCATGTTTATAAAAATGTCATGTTTGCAAATGCTATGAATGAAAAGAATGCCATGCCATGTTATTAAAGAGATAAAAAGTATGTTATCATATAGTGACATCATAAGGTATGTTCACTAAGGATAAATAACATGGTAAGAAATCACAAGTAAAGTGTCGTACCGACCTCCCATAAGGTGGAGGATTTTTCATGTTAAAGTAAAGGATTCACCCTCTCGTTGATGCGGGAGGGTGTAATCACCCAATGTTCCCAGAGCAGTTAGGGACCTTGTAACCCCTATCTGTAATCTGGAGGCGCGCTAAATAAATGATGGTACGTACACTATGGGACCCATAAGAAAGATAAGTAAGTTAAAAGAAATGCATAAATGGAACATAAATGGTTCACGTATATGCATATGATGATGAATGTTTTCAAGATGTTTTAATGTTTTGTGAGATTATGTTTGTGCTTACTGGACGAAAGCTCATCCAGTTATATTTCATACTGTAGGTAAGAAACCTGCATCGTAAATGGTGGGCATTGTGAGGATGATGTGGTGGCGGACGAAGGCGGTGTGGATACCACTACGTATTATTTCCGCAACCTTTTGATAAGTAAAGAAGTTTTGTATATATAAGTATATACACGATGAAGACAAATTATGCTTTATGGTATTTTGGAACTAAAGACCTTGAGTAACGTTTACTTGAGAGGTAATGATATATTGCTAATGGCAAATGCTTTTATAAGTATGTTTAAAAAAAAAAAAATATTCCTAATTTTCAAGTAAAGTAAGTAAGTAAGTAAGGCGTGACGGCCCTACGTAGTAAGTGTCACGACCCGACTTGCCGCCTCCCAGATCCACGCGGAGTCCGACCGCGCGAACCTGTGGTTTGGTTCGAGTCGCGACATTAACTTAACTTACTTGCTTGATTGATATGAAAAATAAAGTTACCCAAATTTTAGAGTAAAATTTTTTTTTCTTCTTTTATAAAATCGTTACTAGAAAACTTTGATTGCGGAAATCATAAAACTTTAACACAAGTTAAACGTAAGTAAAAACTACTTTTCTTTCATAAAACCTTACTGCTTAAAATGTACTCACTCGAGTACCTAGCCTTCACCTATGAGGAAAGCTAGCATACATACATAACTTAACTTAAACATACATGCATACATACTGAATGAAATGAAAACACATTTTCTTTTAAACGTCTTTCGGAAACCCCGTAGCAGTCCATACCCACATTTCACATTCTGTTGCGCCATCTATCCACAGCTTGTTCAGGAAGTGCCGGTAGGAACCTTACCTACAGCATGAACATAAACAATGAGCTAAAAAGCTCAGTAAGCACAACATCCTATCCGCATGCAATCTAAATGCACAACAACGTGAACCAATTATGATTTATTTTAAAATCAATTATGGTTTCTCTACTGATCTGATCTTATCTTATCTTGCTACTATAACATGTGTGTATGTACTTCGGTACGTAACCATGGGGTGATTGAAGGCGGTCCGACCATACCAACTCAAACCATGAAGCACAAAGCTTAACATGGAGTAGTGGAGGCAGCCCTTCCATGACAATCAAACCATGGGACGTGCCGTTTTAACTTACCACAGAGGCAACGTCAGTACAACACAGCATGTCCTACTGTCTTATCTCTTGTCTTACCATTTGACTTATTTTAGTGGACATACTTCGTGATGCCATAAAAATTTAACATAAACATAAACGTGCATCTGCATACATAAACTTATCCAACCATACATACATACTACATGGCAAACTTAATGCATACATACATAACACATAAACACCTTGCATACATAACACATAACATACATAGCACACTTAACACATAACATACATAACATACTTAACATGCATACATACGTGACATACATAACATGCATACATACGTGAACTTGAACATACCCTACATGCATACATAACATGACATCCTAACATGCGTTCATGCCGTAGGCGGAGTTGTACTTACCTTTCCGTCATACGTGCTTGACTGATTGTCCCATCCTAGTGCTGTTCCACTACTGGTATAGCTGCAGGTTCTGCCTGCTTGACATAGGACAGACTCTACTTAATATCGTGAAATGCAGGTAAACTAACAAACATGTCTACATGATTATTGGTTGTATGTCCCTTTACGTGCAAAGCGTCTATTATGGTTACTCTAGGTAACCTGGCGTGCTAAGCCCATACTAACCTCTAAGGGTTGCTAATCTTAAAGAGAAACTATCGGGTTATATCTGATAACCCTTTAGTTTAGCTATCAGTATCCGTTAGGGTCACTTTGGATAACCCGTGAGGATAAACTAACTTAAAGCTATGAGTTAACCAAAAGTCAACAAAAGTCAACCTTGGTCAACTCTCGGTCAACTATGGTCAACCCCCTCGGGTCAACCTCTCGGGTCTCGGGCTTGACCCGGTAACTCGAGTCTAACACTCGATTACCATACGTGAACTAATCGTATGTTAAAACTTACTTGAAAATTACTTGTTCCATTCTTGGAAAATCACTTAGGGAAATAAATCCCAAGATTCACATTTTGTGTAAAAATTCATAACTTGTGTCATAAAATCCAAATCCTTGGTTTTATGTTTTGTAAATTCATTTTAGGTTGAAAACCGTCATTGGAACAATTTTCATAGTCAAAATACCCATTTAAGGTTGAAAAACCAATTTTCTAAAAACACTTATTGAGTTTGTGGTGCAGGGATTTCGGATTCCCTGAACACCCTTCATAAAACAATTTTTATCTTAAAATTGGTACATGATCTGAAAAAGTTTTCTTCATGAAAGTTCTAGCTCTCGAAAAATGCTAAAACTTTTGTGTTTAATGAAAATCCTGATTCGGCCTATATCAGTACCAGTTTCGAGTTGAAACTGACTGATCCTGAAGCTAACGGGTCTGGGGGACGTAAACACTTAGCCACGGGTTTCGGCAGTTTTGAAGGCCATTGGAGCCTTATTTTGGAAAACGACCCGCGTTGTCCCCTAGAAAAAGTTGTTTTGGACAACTTTCATGTTTTACGTTTTCCCAAATTCGGCCTCTAAGGACCTGTTATTTACCGTTTACGAAAACTGGGTAGGCTTGAGCCGAACCTACCAGTTTTCGGTTCACTTTCATTTTACGCGTCCTAAATCGCGAGCTAACTCAACCGATCACTCGGGAGCCTAAATCAATCACATGCAACGTTGTCTAACGTCCCACATGCTTTGGACATGTCACCCCACGTGGTCATGCAAACCAAACCGGAACTTACTATCCTAGGCTTGCATTGTATCTAAGGTTGCATCAACATGGGTTCGGCATCAACAAGCCAAACCGAAACTAAATCTAGCATCCTAGCATGAGAGCCATACTTGGCTGCACCATAATTAGGGACATACTCAGCCAATAAATCATGCAAACCAAGCAAACAAGCAAGCATAAACATAGCACACAAAATCAGAAAATCATGCATGCTATACATACACCCTTAATCAAGTCTCACACCCTAGCACATGCATCACATAAAATTCTGAACTTAAACCTTTACAATCCATGGCTTAAATACATCATAAATCTCCACATTTAATGCTTAAACAAGGCTTGGGGTTAGGGTTATACCTCACACCAATTTTAGCAAATTGGTTCTACCCATGGCCGAACTCCCTTTGCATCTTGGCTGTCCCTTGGCTGCCCTCCTTGCAGCCGAACTTCTCCTTCCCCAAAGGGCTCCATTTTTCAGCCATGAAACATACATACATACACACAATTAACCATCAATTTTGTGTGGAAAAAGCTTAGGGTTTTGAGAGATTATACCATGTCTTACCCATGGGTTCTTGAACCCGAAAATTAACTCCTCCTTGGGCTGATTCTCTTGCTCGGTTTTGGACTCTAAAAACCCCCAAAAATTTTCACCAACAAGGGTGATTCACTGCTGCCATGGCCGACCACTTACAGCCCCAAAACCCACGAATTTTTCTTCTCCATTTTGCTGCACACACCAGCCGAACCACATGCACCCACCTAGCACAAGAACCCACCTTGGCTCTTGGTTGATCTCTCCTTTCTTCTCACTCGGCCACCACATGGATTGGGACCCGAGTTTTTTCTGCACTTTCTCCTTCCTCCATGGACGGCTGCTGCCCAGAATTTTCTGGAAAATTTTCCAGATTTGCTTGCTTGCTTGAAGCTCCAAGCCGAACACCTCCCATGGTGGCTTCTCACAAAAATTTTCCAATCTTTTTGGCTTGTTCTTTCTCTCCTTGGGCTCACGAATTTTTCTGATGGAAGAGATGTCTTCACGTGGCTGGTTTCTGGAAAATTCCAGCTCTCCACCGACTCCCACATGGCTGAAATAAGGGGATAATAATCAAACTTTGCTTAATTCAATTTTTGGCCCCAAAACTCTTTATTTTTGGATTTCTCTCCCCAATGGCTCACGGCTGGAACCAGCTAATATCCAGCTGGTTGTGCTGATGGAGGGCTGAGGTAAGGGCTGATGTCACGGCTTATGTCACAACTTTTCAAAAATTACATTTTTGCCCCCCCGAAAATGGGAATTCTTGCAAAAATGCCCTTTAGGTGTCCGATTGTCTTGAAAATCAACACACCCATCCTATTTGATGATATTAACATCTTGGTGACTTCATACGCTCATTTCGTCAATTTTCTAAAATTTACACTTTTGCCCCCAAAAGTGAAAATTTTTGCATTTTGGCCCCTAAACTTCAAAAATGGCATAATGCTTGCTTTTCAATCCAATATCATTCTTTTCATGATTTTATGTGATTTTCTTCCATTAAAATCACATATTTTCAAAATTTACATTTTTGCCCCGAAAGACAAAATCTTTGCATTTTCACCCCCGAAAATGACTATTTCTTAATTTCTTCTTGCAAAGCAAATTATTTCCTTATTGTGACCTCATCTAGCGACGTCACTCGGCGTACTTCACATATTTTTCAAAATTTACATTTTTGCCCCCAAAAATGAAAATTTTGACGTTTTTGCCCTTTGACCTGGATTGGTCTCCTTTGATGATTTCTTGACCAAATATATCAGTCGGGCCTTAACTAATGCTAGGGATGCTTGATTTCTAGGGTGTTTTCTTATTTTCTACTGTCTATTTGGGCTATCTCGCCCATATTGACATATTTTATAGTATTTTCGCATACTGCAGCATTTTTCACTATCGAGTCAACTGTTGACCACTTTTGGTCAAACTTTGACTTTTTCGGTCAAAGTTGACTTTTTCGGTCAAACTTTGACTTTTTCGGCAAAACGTCCCTTATCGCCCCTTTAGACTAGAAAAGGCGTTTTCTAACCTTAAAAATCTGTTCTGAGTCTTATTGAGCCATAAGACTCCGTAAAACGTGTGAAAAACTCTTAACTGAGTTTTTCCGAAAACATATCAATATATGCTCATAATTCCTTTAAAAGAGGAAAAATGGCAATCATGAAAATCTGGTTATCACAGTAAGGGGGCGTCACAGAGGGTACCACCGCTGCGGCCAATCCAAAACTCCTAATGGAAGCGATGATGGGAGAGATGAGGCGATTGTTGAGAGAGGAGTTGGAGCATCTTCATGATAGGGTAGACCGGATAAAAAATGCACATGTGGAATAGCCACAACATGTTCCTCATGCGCAAAGGCGAGAGAGGGTCCCGGCAAGAGGAGAGGTCCATGAGTACTACGGAATTGATGGGGATGAGTTGGACGAAGGAGAAGATTCAGCGGGTAGTCACAGGAGATTTGGACGAGATAGAGGAGTTAGGAATCGGGGAAATTATAGTTTGAGTGGCATCAAAATGAAGATACTGTCTTACTAAGGTAAATCTGACCCCGAATCATATATGGAATGGGAGAAGAAAATGGAGTTCATCTTTGACTGCCACACCTATTCCGAAACGAAGAAGGTAAACCTAGCCGTAATTGAATTTTCCGATTATGCTATAACTTGGTGGGATCAGCTTGTCATAAATAGGAGAAGAAATAGAGAGCGACCTATCGAGTCATAGGACGAGATAAAGGCTGTGATGAGGAAGCGATTTGTGCCAGCGTACTACTACCGGGAGTTGTACAATAAGATGCAAAATCTTTAGCAAGGCACCCGGAGTGTGGAGGAATACTATAAGGAGATGGAGGTCATGATGATCCGAGCAAATATAGAAGAGGATCAGGAAGCTATAATGACAAGGTTTTTGGAGGGCTTGAATCGAGAAATTCACAATGCCGTTGAGCTACAACATTATGTGGAGTTGGAGGACATGGTACACGTGGCTGTCAAAATTGAGAATCAACTCAAGAGGAGGGGTAGTAATATGCGGCCAAGCCAAAACCCGAGTACCACCACTTGGAAGGCGCACCCATGGAAGAAGGATGAGAAGCAACTCAACCCAAGGCCAAAAACAGAACAAAAACAAGAAGAGGCCAACCATAGGAACCTAGGTAAATCCGATTCTTCCACTACTTGGAATCATAATATTAAGTGCTTTAAATGTCAAGGTAGAGGTCACATAGCTAGCCAATGTCCGAACAAACGAGCTATGGTGATGTCAAGGCGCACCGATGAGGAATACGCTATCCAAGGAGATTTGTTAGTTGCAAAAAGAGCTCTAAGTGTGCAAGCCAGAGACAACGAAGAGGAGCAACGGGAAAATATCTTTCATACTAGGTGCCATGTCAAAAACATGGTACGTGATGAGGACATGGCAAGAACAAGAACGTGAAATGTGATGAGGACATCGAGACTCAAAGGAATTCTCATGAACCAATTCAAGTTCCAATTGGTCCGGTGATGAGAGCTCGAGCTAAAAGATTCAAAGAAGAGCTAAATAACTTAGTTCGAAGAGTTCTACAACAAGAGGAAAGTGTGTTCACCATTTGTGGTGAACAAAGATTGATTTTACTCATCAAATTCGACCCGGAAGAGAGCCAAGACTAATGGACGTTTTTATCTTCTAAGGCTGAAATGGACATTATTTTCCAACAAAGAAATCAAGTCAAGATCATGTTTTCAAGTTTCAAGAAGTTCAAGATTCAAAAGAAAATTCAAGATTTGATTTCATTGAAATTTTATTTGAAAAAGTTAAAACTTGCCGCTATTGAGTTGTCTAACTATGCTATTGTTTGATAGGATCAGTTGATGCTCAATAGGAGGCGAAATGACGAGAGACCGGTGAGCACTTGGGAAGAGATGAAGGCCATCATGCAGAAATGATTTGTGCCAAGCCACTACGATCAGGACTTGTACCGAAAGTTGCAAAGATTGGCGCAAGGTAATAAAGCGTGGAAGGCTACTACCAAGAGATGGAGGTAGCCATGATTAGAGCTAATGTGGAGGAGGACCGGGAGGCTACCATGGCTCGCTTTTTGGCAAATTTAAACCCTAAAATTGCAAACCAAGTGGAGCTGCGTGAGTATGTGGAGTTGGATGAGATGGTACATGTGGCCATCAAAATTGAGCACCAACTAAAGAGGAGGGGCAGCAGCTCACGTGGAGTACAAGGTGGGGGATCCTCTTGGAGGCCAAATTTTGCTAGAAGGGAGGAAAAGCAACCAGCCCTGATCAAACCAAAGGTGGATCCAAAACAAGATGTAGTCAGCCGCCAAACTCAAGGTAAAACCGAACAAACTAATACTTGCAATCGTGAAATTAAATGTTTTAGGTGCCAAGGAAGAGGACATATCGCAAATTAATGTCCAAACAAGCGAGTAATGGTCATGCGGGAGAATGGCGAAATTAAAACCGAAAGTGAAGATGATATCGAGTCCATACCGCCATTGGAGGACGCTGACGATGAGGAGTACGCAGCCCAAGGTGAATTGTTAGTGGCTAGAAGAGCGTTAAGTGTGCAGGTCAAGGAAGACGAAGATGTGCAACGGGAAAACATCTTTCACACTAGGTGCCACGTGAATAATAAGGTATGTAGTGTTATTATTGATGGTGGGAGTTGTACAACTGTTGCTAGCACTACTATGGTAGAGAAATTGGGACTGCTTACACAAAAACATCCTAGGCCTTATAAGTTGAAATGGTTGAACAATAGTGGTGAAATTAAAGTGAGTAAATAGGTATTGATTGCATTCCCCATTGGAAAATATGAAGGTGAGGTGTTGTGCGATGTGGTTCCGATGCAAGCAAGCTATTTGTTACTTGGTAGGCCATGGCAATTTGATAGGCGTGCGAAACATGGTGGATTCACAAACAAATACACAATCTCCAAATTTGCAAGCATAAAGTAGCATTGTCATTGATTCTTTCAACGACTTGAAATGGACCATCTCCTCGTGGTAGCAACTTTGACTTCCTTTGTTCCGGAAAACGCTCCTTTCTAAAGTGCAACCATACCCAATCTCCGGGTTCGAAAATTAGCTTGTGTCGCCCCTTATTGGCTTGCTTTGCATATTGTTCTGTTCTTCGCTCAATGTTGAGTCTTGCTTTTTCATGAATCTGCTTAACAAAATCAGCCTTCCTTTTGTCATCTAAATTAACACGCTCAGAAACAGGTAATGGTGATAAGTCCAATGGAGACAAAGGATTAAAACCATAAACAATCTCAAAAGGTGAATACTTAGTAGCAGAATGGACAGAACAATTATATGCAAACTCAACATGCGGTAAACAGTCTTCCCATGTCTTAATGTTCTTACTAATGATCACCCTTAACAAAGTAGACAAAGTCCTATTTACTACCTCAGTTTGACCATCAGTTTGTGGGTGACAAGTAGTAGAAAACAACAATTTAGTACCTAACCTACTCCACAAAGTATTCCAAAAGTAACTCAAGAACTTAGCATCTCTATCCGAAACAATTGTTCTAGGCATTCCATGTATCCTTACAATCTCCCGAAAGAACAATTCAGCAACATGCGAAGCATCATCAGTATTATGACAGGGAATAAAATGTGCCATCTTAGAAAATCGATCTACAACCACAAACACACTATCCTTCCCTTGTTTGTTCCTAGGTAAACCTAACACAAAGTCCATTGAAATATCAGTCCAAGGCTCACTAGGAATTGGTTAAGGTGTGTATAAACCATGGGGTTGTGCTCTCGATTTAGCTTGCTTATGTAAGACCCGGAATTTGTAGACTTGTAATCTCCTTGTTCATAAGGGATTAAAGTATAATTTATGTGTTTATGATGTGTTATATGAAAAATTATGAATAATAATGAGAAATTCATAATTTTATTTAAACGATGTTCGAGTCCTCATTTAATTGCTATGACACTCAATTAATGATTTATGAGCCAAGTATGAGGTTTTTAAAGAAAAAAGAACGAAAATGATGAAATTTTACGAAAGTCAAAGGTTTGACCGAGGAAATCAAAGTTTGACCAAGATGGGTCACAACGTTGACTTCACAAGTATGATGAAGGAATATGGAAAGAATTCCGAAAATGAAGTTTTATGATCAAGAAAGCACAAATAAGCCATAAATCCACCCTAGAAAAATCAAGCACACCGAAATCGAATTAAGGGCAAAAAGGTCCCCGAAAAATTTGAGAAAGAGAGTTTTCGGTCCAAATGTACATGGAAGAATTTTTGGACCAAAATATAAAATGAGAATGCTCATCACAGTATTGAAAGTAACCGTGGAGTGCGAAATGAGCTGTGAAAAATCTAAATGGCCAAACAAAACCTTGGTAGAGCTAGTGGAAGATGACCTCACCTCAATGACATCACCTTCCACTAACTCAAGTGGCACATGTGGATTTCCCCTCTCCCACAAAATTCGGCCAGCCATGGGAAGCAAAAGAAAAAAAAAAAAGAAAAAGCCCTAACTTAAGGAATGATGTCTCCCTAAAAATCTAACTAGATGTGAACTAAGTTGGTGAGGTGTGGAGCCTTCTCCACCACCCAAAGGATGCCACTTGGCTCTCCCATTTTCAGCTTATACTCCCCCTTCTCCTCATGAATTTCGGCTGCACCAAGGGACAAGAAAAGAAAGGAATGCAAAAGCCATAAATCAAGGAAAAGGTGCAACCACTCTTGTCCATCAAGTCCTCTCACTCCCTAGTCACTTTTGTTTAAAAAAAATGAACCAAAACCCTTACCTTTCTTCCCCATAAATC